>CABFWB010006064.1:0-24796 GCA_902151455.1 Timema bartmani
GGACATGTAATGAGGATGTTGGAGTACATGAGATAGTAGAGGAATCAAGACTGAGATGGTATGAGCATGTAATGAGGATGGAGAAAGAGAGTATGACAAAGAAAATGATGGAACTGAAATATGTGGAAAAAATACCACAAGGGAGGCCAAGAAAGAGCTTGGAGGAGCAGGTAATAGAAAGTGTGCAAATGAGAGGATAAGAATGGAAGTAATTAAAGGAGAAAGAATGGTGGAAGGATAGAAGAAGATGGAGTCAATTTACTAAACTGACCTGCCCAAGAATAAGTTGAGAATTTGGTAGATTAAAATAAAAAAATCGAGGAAATATTGTTTTACTCAAAATATGACATAATAATCAGTAAATTACAATGTGACTCAAACTTTTTTTTGTAGCGGTGTAATATATTTTATAATTCTAAGTAGACTATGTTAATACAAATACAATAAAAAGGTTTATTTGAATTTTAAAACTTATTATTATTGATAAAAAAAGATTAATAAAAAACATGGGGGAGGGTGGGGTAGAAGGGTTTGACATACTTTTGAGTCGGGGAATTTTAAAAAATGATCAGAGGAAATCAGGGAAAAAGTCAGGAATTTCATTGGTCAAGTTGAATAGACACCGCATCAATCTTATGAACATTTAATTTTTCCATAAATTAATAAAATTTAATCAAATCAGTTTTCATTGTATAACTCATATTGAAGGTGTGGAAAGCTACTAAAACTCCAAATTCATCTTGAATATTTGTCAGTTTTTCTCTTGCTTCAAACAAATAATTTATTTTTAACCACTTCAAAGCTTCACCTAAAAAAATATTTAAGACTAAAACAGGTACCCATTTATGTTCCTTTTATTTTGTTTATATAAATTATGTTGACTTGACAAAAATTTGCGTTAATTGTATGTTGTGAAATTTACTTTATTCAGCAGCTTAGCCAAAAATTTGTACAGTATAATAGTTTTTCCGACATTTAAAATCTGTTCAAACTTCAATTTGGCTTTGGGCTTATTTTATAAAATTTGATTCTGCTTTGCATCAAATTTAAAAAAAATGGACTTCACACACCCCTAACCATACATTAATATATACATATTATTACAAGACCAATCAAATAACTAATGATTCCAAAATGGTTAGTTTATATTTTGTGTTCCAGGTTAACCCGAAGGAAACCCTCCACACTTTGGTGCCCCATATCACTGACACAATTCTATCGCTAAGCCAGTCTGATGATATTCTTAAGGAGGAAGTACTTGACAATGAGTTGCTCTACAATATGCTCATTCTGTCGCAGGTACGGATGTATTTTGAACTTATCATTTGATATCGTCGCAGATACAAATGGGCAATATGAAATTAGGATAACTTATAATCTAATACATATTTTCAATTTTTAGATATCTAATAATCAAGGATGTCGAACACAATTTCTTGATAACTTTGATTCTTACTGGTATCGAAATAATTAAAAATCATTCTTACTATAACAATTTTTTATACGTCAACTGTTAGTATTCATAAACTAGTAAATGAAATTTCTGACATTGCTAGTATTTGGAATACAGTTATTTTTCATTATTAGCCATGGCCATTATTTTATTGGTTTTTTTCACTTTTATTCCAACACGTTAATGTACTTAACATAGCTTTAATACTTAAGTGATTTTACACAAATCAAAAGTGTCTGCACTTTTTAAGTATTTATATTTTTACATGATATAATTATATATAAATAAATAACATTTCTAATAGGAAGTTTGATTCTTGGAAAAATATTAAAGTTATAGATGAAATGTTGAGAAATTGTAACTGAGAATTGCAAAATCGAGGCTAACATTTATGACCTATAAAAAAAATAGAGTTCAGATCATTTCTACTAATATAATAGCTGAAAGAAAACACTATAGAAATATATGAATATAATATTTAGAAGAATGTTAAGGAAAGAATGATTTATGATAATGTATCTTGAATCCTAAAGAAAGCTACCTTAAACATAAGAAACATATTATATTTATGTCATGTTTCCAACCATTTGTTATGGCTTATCCCAATTTATCGTCTAGTTAACTCAATTAATTATATTTATTTTGTTTAATCAGCAGAGTGCTTAAACAAAATAAAGTTTATTGAAACTCTTTTGTAACTATTGGTTGTATTATAGTTGCTAGACTGCCCAGGCACGGCGCTACTTACACACCTCCCCGTCATCTCGAAAGTGTTGGATCGCACCCTGCATCTGACTTGCCGAGAAGGCTATCGCTTAGCAACTTGTCTCCTTCGTAATCTCCTCTCGGGTCTATCATCCATTGTGCCTTTGGATTACCGCAGTCTTCCACATCCACTTGACAAACCTGTTAAAGAATACTTGCCTATAAGGGTGAGTACTACAACCTTGTAACATCTTCACATGTCGGTTTAGTGTCTAAAAGTGACTTAACCTCATTTATTTTATCATCTAGTCAAAGGAAATAAATTAGAACTAGGTCCTTTGACTCATTAAATCCTCAAATTCTTAAAAATATCTAAGTTTCAAAAACTATACATTATTAAAATTATATATATATATTTGAATTTTTGAAACTTAAATATTTTCAAGAATTTTATATATATATATAGTTTTTATGATGTTCACAAGTAGTTTAGCCCAACAAA
The DNA here is from genome assembly GCA_902151455.1 of Timema bartmani. Lineage (NCBI taxonomy): Eukaryota > Metazoa > Arthropoda > Insecta > Phasmatodea > Timematidae > Timema > Timema bartmani. The sequence goes on from CABFWB010006064.1 coordinate 2,661, forward strand.
ATTATAATACAAACTTAAAAGCAATTACCAGAAGCCAGCTAAAACAAATTCTTATTACAAATTTGAAATAGCAATTTATTTTTTATAATCTAAACTCTCATCCCTACAAAAAATGCTTTCATAATATTACGGTTTGTATTTTCTATAGAAATGATAACAAAATCAGGATTGAAAAAAAAAATGTGAACAATGTTGAAAACTTAACTTCTTTTTCATATCATGTTTTCTAAGATTCGCGATTCTTAGCCATATTAAATACATGTGCCTTCGAGAAAATTAACTCATTTTTTAGGGGGGGAATTTACTCGCTACCCTCCGTTCACCCTGTAAAATAACAAGATTAAGCTTGCAATATTCGATTATGATATAGCTTATAAGATAAGGCCATAGTGTAATACGTTAATGTTAGACTGCTACCTTTAAGGGTAAACTAAGTGTACTTGATAAGTAGACAAGTGTCATTGACATTTTGAGAATGACTGTACATGTATAAACAATGTAATGTTTCCTTTTTTTTCTATTTGCATTAGTTTGCGTTTTATTTTAATATGTTTGTAAATATTTCCTCCCCCAGGACTGGGCCAAGCCAGGTAATATCAACAATTTGGGTCTTCTATGGTATGTTCCTGGGAAGGAGGAGCTGGCTTGCGTACAGGACATTGTGTCGACATACCTGCCAGAAGAGTTGAGCACCATTAATAAATACATCAGCGGTGACATGACTTTGACAAGGTGTGTACTCAATCTCATATTTTATATTAAGGGTGTATGAGTACTCAAAAATTTGAGTTTGAGTCGAGCTAGGTTTGAATTCACCTTGTAAGTTTTCCAAAAACTTGAAACTTTTGAGCTCTCAAAACTTTTGAGTTCTTCCTTAAATGTTTTACTTTAGTTATTTTGATAGATACTATTTAATAACAAACAGTCTCTCAATATTTCCTTTAGTTTGATTAAAAGAACATGTAACTTATAAAGCTATATTAAATTTACTTAAAATCCAGATTTGTATGAACTTAAAACCATTTTACAAAATATTAACATTCTTAAAAGTATAGATTTTTATTTATGGCTTATGCATGGGGTCTGCATAAATTCAACTGAACATACAAATATTGTTCAAAATTATTGAAACTTAACTAAAACTATGTTTTTGTACAACTCTGAGTGAAAAATGCCTCCTACACATCCCTAATTTCTATCAATCGATACAAATCAAGTTGTTTCTGATCTGTGGCAAGCGTTGTAATTTGAGAAAAAAAAGGTTTGTTTTTTGTTTAGTTTAAAAAGTTAGACCAAGCTTAAATCCATAATTTTCATGGTTACCTAAATATAAACTATTGTCTCATGTTTGGTTTTCAGAGAAGAACTAAAGCGGTCGCTACTAATTGTAATTTCCTTGTTGGAGTGTAAATCTTTACTGCCATTGTGGGATGAGCCTCCGATTAAACTGTGAGTTTATTTAGTTGTGTTCAGACTTTGTCCTTGAATGCATTTGAAAATGAATGACACTAGTATAGACTAAGTAGAATTATTAAAAGGATTCTTTCCATTATATAGGTAAATAAATTGTACAGCACATTCATACAAACTTTCTCATATAACGTGGAACAAAATTTTCAGAAAATAATTTTTGGGTTAACTAACCTTAAGTAAGTTTTCCTTAGAAAAAAAATCATCATCTTGTTAATTATAGTAAAAACTCTTTTGGTATAAATTTTAAACTATATTGTTCTAACCATTTGAAAAAAAAATCAATCTCTCAAAAATAATTTCTTTCAACTACCTTAAAATGATTTATATTTATAAAAGACAAATTATTATTCATCGATTAAAACATTTCTCAATTAGCTAATCTAAACTAAATCTTAAGGACATTTTCGAAAAATTTCAAATTTTCTAAAATCTTAAAAATCAATAGTCATTAAACTACCTTTAAATAAACTTTCTTAGGAAAAATAAATAACTATCTAGAATTATTTATCATGTACAAAACTCTGCAACTTCCTCTTTTTAACCAATAGTTAGAGGCATTTATAAAATATTCCAAATTTTCAAAAATCACTTATCAGTAAATTACCCTTAGTTCAAGGACTAATATTAAAATTTAGAAAAGTCTTAGGATATGACCATATATAACATCTAAATCAAGTTTTAACCAAATCCATTTAGCCGTTTTGGCTCTCACTGCAGGAACAGACATACAAAATTGCATGATCTGAATTGTTTGGTTCGGTACATACGGTATGTACATACATTGTAAAGATTTGCCGTAATCTCAAAGTTGGGAATTTAATAGTTGAGATAAAAATATCATAGAAACAAAGTCATTTAAAAAAAAAATATTTTCTAGTTGTGTGAGATAAATGAAAAATTCAAGAAAATGCATTCAAACACACATTTGATATATTTTTGTTTTTAAATGCTAACCACATCTTTGTCATTGAATACAATACCACTTTATTAATTTTAAAATAAATGTGTCTTTCATATTTATATTTTATTTGCTCCCTATTGAACAATTATTTACTTACTATTATGTTGTAATATTTTCAGCATGGAAAGCTATCTCCCAACTGCGCCCTTCACCCTGACATTTGGTCCACGAGATAAATTTGTAACAATGCCAGATGGAAGCAACATCCGGAAAACTGTGGCAGATACAATGCACCGTCTGCAAGAAAAAATGTTGAAGGATGCAGAGGATGACACAAAGTCCTTCTTCAACTTAGTTGCTGTAAGATATGCATTATTGTCAAAAATAAGTTAGTAGATTCTAATTGTTTAGGTATACTGAGAGTAGATATACTTAAAAAGGTTTTATATTCCTTCCCTACAAAAATGTGGGTACACTTCCTCTTAATTCAACCTTTCTCATACCTAACACATTAGCCCAATTAGTACATAGACATACAGCCCAAACGGGTAGTAAGATGTGATATTGAAAACCAAAAACCCCACACATATTGCATGATATTCTGCTCTTAGTGGATGAAGAGAACATTTCATATCCTCTATTGCTCCTATGTGACACATTTTCACATCTTTTCTCCCACTTAACAAAGAGAAACACATTTTCACACCTTTCTTTACTCCCACAATATATAGAGACAAACGGCGTTCACACTTGGCACAGCTGTTAACTGAACAGAGATAAAAACAGTTCACACTTGGCATGGCTGTTAACTGAACAGAGATAAAAACAGTTCACACTTGGCATGGCTATTAACTGAACAGAAAGAAAAACAGTTCACACCTGGCACGGCTGGTAACTGAACAGAGATAAAAACAGTTCACACTTGGCATGGCTGTTAACTGAACAGAGATAAAAACAGTTCACACTTTGTAGGGATTTTAACTAAACAGAGAAGAACACAGTTCACACTTTACATTGCTGCTTCCATTGTGTATTTAACATGTTACTAATAGAAAAATATAAATAGTTTTATAATTATTTCAGATCTGGGAGAGTTTGATGCTGGAAAAATCAGGATCAACGAATAATTTCGAGGCCCGATGGAAAAACTTTCGCACAGTTAAGAAGGTTCTCGAGAACAAAGTTATTGGTGAAAAGAAGCACCTACGCTCCCTTCTTGTGGATCGTGTGGTACTCCAGCATGAGGCGTTGTACGAGAGGAGTACAGTGTGCCTCACGGAGACACACCGTCAGATCATGTTGAACTTGCTCACGCTCAGCACAAGTCACTATAGCGAGGTACCTTTCTATCATAATCTTGGTCCTTGTCTGAGGCCTAGCGGCTAGGGAGCTGGTTCATTCCTAGATAGTGCATTTCCTGCCACTAGGATTGCGTGTCAAAGAGGGTTGCTATATAAGTCATCATCATCATCATCATCAACTGTTTCCAGTCTGTGGCCGGGTCAGTTTAGATGCCTCCATCTGCCTATATCCTTACACCATTATTCCTCCTTTAATTGCTTCCAATTTTCTCCTCTCACTTGCACACTTTATGTTATCTGTTCCTCCACTCTCTTTCTTGATCTCCATTTGATATATATATATATATATATAATAAAGTACCAAACAAATATATATATGTTTGGTGCTTAGTTATAATACAATTTTTTTTTTCCTTCTGTTCGAAAATGTTGAGCTGTAAACCACAAAACTTGTTATTGTGAATTTAACTTAAGTTGAACTAAAGTTTGTAGATAAATTTCTTTTTATATATATGTATATATATATTTTTCGTTGTAGGTTAGGGTTAGAGCTCAGGCTAAGTTGTTCTTGGCTCTGGACCAGTTTGCCTACTCTTACACGATCCTCATCCCTCAACTGCTGAGCAATCTACAGCAAGATTCCAACCAGTTTCACGAACAATTCAAAGTGAGTACGACACCTTGAACCTCTTTTATTCTCAAACATTAGTCTTGTGTTAAGTGTTGTTGTATTCATTAAAAAAAAAATAGCTGGATTCGTTAAACATTGAAAGGGTTGAAAGAAAGGCAAGGTCTGCCATACCGTAATATTGTTGGACCGTACGTTCACATTTAAAACACATCATGGTAGGGGTGTGGGCAAAGTCCACTTTTTAATTCGAAACCAACTTGAAATAACGTATTAAAAATATTCTTGGAGTTGGAATATTTTATTGTTTTATGTTTGAAAAAATATTATATAGTGCTTATTTATAACCTTTGTCAGTGGTAGATTGTTGTAAAGTTGCATTGCTGGCGACGGGGATGTTGGGGTTTGAATCAAGGCTGGTGGTTTTTCCTTAATGGTTTTACACTCTCTCTCCACACAAATGCGGGTTTATTGATTACCTTTAAATTTTGCTTTCCTTATCCTCATCCCATTGGTGTATAGCCTGAACAGGTACACAGGGTGTACAAAAAATAACTAGAATATCTAGTTCATCATTGTAGTTGTGTTCTAGGGGTGTGCAAAGCTTCAAAAACTTAAGATTTCTCTTAAAATATTTGTTTGCTTCGGCTTCAATTCGAAAGTAAAGTTCCGAATTCGGCAATTAGGAAGCTTTGCCAAAAAAACAAACTTTTTTTTCCCATTTTATGCTGTTATTTCCATCACAAATTAGTATTCACATAAAAAATATTTAAAATAATTAAATTTTGTTACAATAGTGTAATTTATATTGTATTAAATTTTGTTATAGTAGCTTAATTTCTAATTTTAAGACAAAATATATTAAAAGTTGGCTCAAACCCACTATTTTACGAAACAGAATCTCCAATTTACCTTTAAATCTTGAATCTGAATTGTGGACAAAATGATGAACATAAGAGGAAATATAAATATTATAGAATAATAGAAATAGAAATATTATCAAAATGTTAACATTCTTTCTTATTAATTATAGTATTCATACATTCAGTTAAATGTTAAATTACTGGTCTGGGGCCTGGTTGTTAAGTTCATCTTATAATTTATAAATGGTTTTGAACCACCAAGAAGCTGTATTAAGGCTCTAAAACAAATTTCACTAGTAAAATTGAAAATAATAATAATTTAATGAACTGAGTCTCAAATATTAAATTTTCTCGGATCTCGAATATCCTTAAGAATTTTAGGACCCATCCTTAAAATATATTAATTTGGTTTGAAATTTAGCATTTTGTAAATTCTATATAATACCTAAATCTACATGCAAAGTGATAATATTTATATCCAATATTAACATTTAAAAAAATATTCAAACTTCATTAAGGCTACAGGACTTACTCATACTATTCGATTCGACTTCGCTTTGAATTGAAAAAGTGGACTTCAAATACCCCTAATGTCTTCAACTCCAGATGTTTGTCTTGGTATATTTGCAGTTCTCAAACCAACAGAAATATATCACACCACTAGTATAAAACTGCTTCACTGTGGATATGTTCTTGTTAACGTTTGTTCTCTCTTTTGTGGCAGTTTGTCAAACATTTGTCTTCCAAGCCAACATTTGTAGATACTAGATAACAAACGCACAAAGCAGATACAGACAGAGTAGAACAAAGCTAGTAAAATTTGCAACCGAGATTCATGGTAATAAATTTCCATCAGAAACAATTAAGTCTCTTACACCTTTTAAATTAAGTAGCAATGCATCAATCCTTCTATTCGTATATCGCTATTATTAATTGTGTTACTTTTTTAGGGCTCATTGTATGTGTTGTTAGGACCAAAACAAAGCCCGGTTCTAGCAAGACATGATTGGTCCATCTTAAGCAAGCTATGGCCTAGCATTGTACGCACCAAACCCTCGGAGAAGTTATCTGTGATACGTCTGATGGAGGGCGTCATGGAGAGTGTGCACAAATATTTTCCCACCATAACTATCAATATGAAGGTAAACAATAAGTTGGCAGTTTGTGCCAGGTTCAACAGTTAATGTTAAGTTGAATCTACTTAATTTAATTTTTTGAATTCCAATCCTAATCTTATTACAAATCCTAAAACTAGAGCTCTAATCCTAGAAAGCTTGGTAAACATAAGAGGATAAATTTCCAACATAAGCTTTTTTTTTCTTCTTTAATTCCGATTTTGTTCACATTAATTTTTTAGCCAAGAAAAAATGACTTAAATGTTAAAACCTTTTGTCACAATCTGTTCACTATAATATTTAAATGCAATCTCTTAAGTGGTAAATTATAAGCTTGGGTCTGTTTGTTAAATACGTCTTTTATGTGGGTCTAAACCACCTCTGAGTAGCATAAAATTTATAAAACCAATTCCTATTAAAATGTAAAAAAGAAACATTTTAATTTAAATCTCAAATCTGATATTTCTCTTTTTTGAATATTTGGATTTTAAACTTAAAAGGCCCATTCTAGCAATGATATATTTACTAAAAATGATAAGACCCTACCTTAATTTTCTTAGTGATACAAATTCTATTAATATTATTAATATCCTGGTTTGTGTTGTAGATTCCAGAAACATGTGTGGTTGCAGCTTGCAAACTGTCATCTCAAGTTGATGAAACCTACTCAAACAATGCACTTCAAATTCTTGAATCACAAAATAAGAGAAACACAGAATGCTACTTGTCCCTGGTCAGCAATCTTCTAGATGCCATAGATCATGGAAATCTGTAAGTACATTGGAGCGTTCAAGATATCTGAAATAATTTCTCTTATATAGCGATACTTTTCATCTTTTTATTGAACTCTTACAGAAAACGTCTTTTTCACTTTTAACGCGTTGGAACAAACAACGTGTCACACACGTTTTTGTGGTGGGCTGCCAAAGAGTTATACAAAGTGTAGGACACATTGCTTGTTATTGCGTTAAACTATTGACATGGTTGTACATGTCATGTCTAGATGGCAGCACCAGTCATATTCGAGGTGTGTTTATTTATCCTACATTTCATTTAGGTTGTATGCTTCTTTTTTTTCCTTGAAATATAAAAGATTTCAAAATGCAGGCGACAAATCTTTGAAGCAGCTGGTATATAATGGTGTCTCGAAAGAAGAAGTTTTTAGACTAGATGTAGATAGGGAATTATTTATTCGGAAGTGGCGATGAAACTAATTTTAGTTTTGAGGAATGAAATTGTGATATAAACAATTCAGATAGGGATTCAAATAATGATAGTGCACAAAATTGCTGTTCTAAGTATGTCAACACATGGAACTTCAAACAAACTGGTGCGTATTAATAATAATAATGGGGAAAATTACAGGATATTGTTCATTAGACACAATGATCCAAAAGTGTATCTATTTACTGAAGTTTCAGAGAATTCTACAATAATTTTACACAATCTCAGAAAAAATACTTCTGCTCCAAGCTACAATGTCAGTGTTTCACAAAATGTGGTTCCAGGAATATGCTGTATTTCATTTATTGATTGACACAAGTCATATAAAAAATGAAATCTGTACCAACCTAAAATCAGCAAATTTAAACAATTATTTATCAAATTATGAGTGTTAAAAATAATCAAAAAACTATTTATTACTTACTAATTTAATTATATGATTTTTTTCTTTACATTTCATATAATAAATTAATAAATTAATTAGTATATTGTATTTATAGTATCAAAATGGTATAGCCTACAACTAAAATCTGCGTGGCAGTAAGGGATCAACCTACTGAAAACATAAAATTTAAAGATAAGAGGTGACCTGGCGGTCTAAGGGTAAGGTGTCGGACTTCTGTGCTGGGGGTCCAGGGTTCAATCCTCGGTCCCAGCACAGATTTATCTGATTTCCAGACCTTTCCTTCATCTCTGACAAGACGTGTATTAATCACAACTTGTGAATATGAGGAGTGCCAGGCCTCCACCGTGGTTCGGATCCCACGTTAAACTGTAGGTCCTCCATATCATCTCACAATCACCCTACTATTACACATTAGCGTAAGTGTGTACAACTCGAACGGCTAGTAAGACGCGATGATAATAATTTCAATTTCAATTTCAATTTCCTTTATTATAGTGCCGACCAACAGTCGTAAGACCTATAACAGGCCAGCACTGAAAAGCACACAAGTACATACCCTACAATACATACATTTACATAAGAAAACATGATAGACAAAAAATGGCCAAATAATGCCATATACCGATAAACAACCACGAGACAAAAAAGTAGTTAATAATGATAAGAATAAAAAGTAACCTTAAAAATAAATAACCAAATAGTGGTTAAAAGCAGTAACATTATGCAAAAAATAGATCAGAATATTGTAAACTTAAACAATGTAAACTTAAATAGTATTAAATAATATAGGCAGAACCTCTACAAGATAAATTATTGATATGGGATATCCTTAAATAACTCTCTGAGTTTAGCTTTCCTTTTATGGTAAAAGTCGAATTCGACAAATCTAGAATTGGCACTATGGATACAACGACCTATAGGGCTTACCTTGTAAGAGCTATTAAGAAAAAATAATTTTTGATTACGAGAAGCCCGAGAAGGGATAAGAACGCCTACATGATCAAGGGCAAATTTGCAAGAAATTATGTTATTGAAAATATTAAAAACAAAAAGGGCATCACAATAAAGTCTACGCGAGAAGAGAGTTTGGAGCCCTAATAGGTTTCGAATTCTATCATAATCATAATAAATCCGGTTACTAAAGTATTTATCATAGCATGCAGCAACAAATTTTCTTTGAACGTTTTCTAACCTAAGAGAGTCAGTTAAGGTAATGGAATTCCAAGCAACAGTAGCATATTCTAACTTAGATCTAACCAGGGCATAATACAGACATAAAAAACAGTCAATTTTCTTAAATGATGAAGTAATAAATTTAATAAGCCCAAGTAGTTTCAATGACTGGGAAATGACATGGTCAACATGATAGTGGAAATAAAGTTTGTTATCCAGGAGGACACCAAGATCATTAATACAAAGGGTGCGAACTATGTTATCACTGCCCAATTTATAAGTAAAAAAGAAAGGATTAGTTTTCCTAGTGAAAGATATAGATTTGGTCTTAGATTTATTGATAGACATTCCATTTTCCAAAGACCATTGTAGAATACCATTTACATCATTTTGTAAATCTATACAATCTGCAATTGAATTGATAGTTTTAAATAATTTTACATCATCAGCAAAGAGTAAATAACTAGAAGAGTTCAAATATTTACCAATGTCATCAATAAACACATTAAAGAGAAGAGGACCTAAATTAGACCCCTGTGGTATGCCACAGGGTGCTAAAAATGTATTTGAGCTGTGTGAATCAATTTTAATAATGAATGATCTTTCATGCAAATAACTGCTGAACCAATTTACATATGAGTGAGAAAGTCCAAAATTACCAAGTTTAGCGAGAATAATATTATGCTGACATAAGTCAAATGCCTTACTTTGGTCAAAATAAATAGCATCAACCTGACCTTGGGCAGAGACTTGAGGGGCAACATGCCCAAGAAATTCTACTAAATTAGTTACAGTAGATTTATTTTTTATAAAGCCATGTTGATTATCTGAAAATTTATTTTTAAGGTGGTGAAAAGTATGCTCATATATGATTTTCTCGAATACTTATAATAATAATAATAATAATAATAATAATAATAATAATTAATAGACTTTAGTGAATTTGATGTCCACAGGTGTTATATAAGAATCTCAAAGTGTCTAAATAAGTTCAGAACTTAAATTATTTTAAAAACATTCACCAACTTCAATATTAATTTTTTAAGAATTTTTATTTTCACAATCTGGTTACTATAGCTCAATACACAATGACTTAATATACAGTGGTACACTACACAATAATTTCAACATTATACCTATTATATTTAATAAAATTCATAGCTTAAAAGTAAGCACTGCAGATTTTAGAAAGTGTCTCCATTATAAAATATAGCTAACTGCCAAACACAGTCTCATTAAAGTAGGACATAAAGGTTTAATGTGGGGATGCTGCAAACGTGAGAAAAGATAAGTTTTTTTGCAGTTTTTATAACAAAACTTGTTTTGGCCAACAAAAAAAAGTTGCTTCCATACAAACATAGAGTTAAGTTTTCTTCACATTATAATATCAACAGTTGTTGATTATCTATTATGAACATAGCAGAATTAGATGACAAACTTTTTCAATAAAGAGAAAAAGTTTTCATGAAATTCCAGGATTACTGTAACAGAATTCAATAAATGTCAAGGTAGCCATTATAATGATACTGTTTTGGACCCCTCTAAAATATTCAAAAAGTCATGGATAAAGTGTAATTTTCTTTACAGTGCAATATGCAAAATATCCTATTAATACTTCATCCATGGAAAATCACGCATTTTCAGAAATAATGTCAATGCAATGCGCTTTAAACTTTTTCTTTACTAAAAAATCAACTCCGTCGTATAGGAATAATCTTGTGACTCGCTGGCCCCCTTTACCCAATAGGAAGCCTTCACAACTTGAGATCGCCAGGAGTTTTTCAATTAGTTAGTTTTGACACTGGTGACAAGCGGTCCAAGAAGCAAGGGGTAGGTCATATATAAGCCACTTGTGCGTATAAATCTAGGCAGAAACATAGTAATATCACAAAACATAGTAATATCATAGAGAAAATCTCAGTTTGGCTCTCCGCGTCAGTTCGTAAATGAACAAAAAACTGTATTTTAATATTAAATTTACAATACTGAAGTGCAATTAACAAAATAAATTGTGTGTACAATGTTAAATCTCTATTAATTTCAACAATAAATCAATAAATAATCCCACAGTAAGAAATACACGTAAAATCAGATCGTCATAGCCGTGTGATACCAAGTGTGCAGTAAGGTATACACGTATCATCATCATCATCAACATAAAAACCGATATCGTTATAATTGCTGCCCAACCGTAAGGCATACACGGGTCCACATCATCATCATAAAAACCGGTATCACTATACTATGATAAAAAAGGAGTTAATATAACTTAAACTAATTATATTTCAAAAGTGGTAGGACCAATGATAAAGTGAACTATATTTAAATTAATTCTAAAGTTTTCATTCAAACTTGTATAAGCAAAACTATGATGAACAAAATAAAAATGACATGTGATCACTTGATATCAATCATTACTTTGTAGCTTTAAAATATTTAAATGAAGCAAATCAAATGATTGGCATCAGTGATTGGCCTAACCTGCAACAAATAATCTGCATCAGCATGATTGGAAAAAATAGCTGATGGGTTCCAGCCCTAAAAGAAATATTTTTATTTTTAACTGTACAACAATTGTTATGTTTATTCTTAAGGTATTCTTAATTAATTTCAATGTTTTTTCAATATCTTCATCAGACATTGGCGATATCATTCCATGGCCTTGAGTTTCCTTAGAGATCTCGTTCACCCTGATGTGTTTTATCCTGCTAGTGTCGTCAAATGTTTTCTTCACACTCTCATACATGACTCGTTAGATGTTAGAAAGGTAAGTTCATTAGGTGGACAGAAAAAAAAAAGAGATTTAAAACTTCTAGTGATCGTTTTATTTTGTTTGAATTAGAATACAAAACTAAATAAAGTTGACTTTTATTTGATATTCGAAATATAAACATGCATATAATTTACTGAATAATTTAGAAAGTCTTTATTTTCATAGGAAGCTTTTTTACATCCATTTCTGTTTTCAGCATATACAGTAGTCTGGGTCAAGTTTTTATTCAAGATTTATATTTTCCACTACTGGCTTGCTAGTTCTGTCGTAGCTTCATATGACTTATAATCTAACTTAACACTAGAACAGGCACAATATTCATTCCCCGGTCCATGGCTGTTTATTTATCAATGTGAAAGGGTAAATCCACATTTCACCAATTATAAATATGTTGGTATTATTTGGAATCGAACCCGGGACCATTAGCTAAATAGGCAGACATATTACCGACTGAGCAAGGAAGCTTATTTTAAAACTGGAAACTCATCTTGAAACTATACATTAATCTACAAGAAAATCATATTTAAAGCTTTTGATAACATTTTTAATAAATAAATCAAATTAAACATATTTATACAATGCCAAATTTTAGTGACTTTCAATCATTGTTGGTGGTCAAAAGTGGGCTTTCTCTAAAAATTAAGGTATCTTTTTTTAAGTCTGTTTGAATCCAGGATTGTCAATTTCTAATCAAATTTGAATCCTTGCTTACTTAGTAAAATCAATTCTGAATCAAATATCATACATTGGGGGAAAAAAAGCTCTTGCTCTCCCTTGACCTCTAGAACTCTCCTAAACTCCATTTCTCTCCCAACTCTAACAATTTAATGGGCCTATTTAATATAAAATTTGAGTGGTGGAAGTGCACATAGCATAGTTAATCTGACATTATTTGTAGAGAGGGAGGACCTCAAAGTAGAGATGTGCATGAACCACTTTTCCAATCCAAGATGAGAATATGAAGAAACTATCTAGACTTGAGAATGATATTAGAATACTTCTTTGAAAGTACAAAAATTTAATATTTATTAAAATAAATAGTTTATACAGTTTTGACTTTTAACATTTGGGCTGGCTTGCTTTGTATTATCTTATAGTTCATTCAAACACTTGAGTTATTATAAACCATAAACATTTTAAATGTAATTAATAAAATAGTGATCGTTGCACTGTATACAATTTTTAAGTTAATTTTATAGTGTAACAATTTTTGATGTCAAAGTTTGATATTGAAAAAACAATATTTATAACCAAAGCTATTGTCTCTATTAGGAAAACCTCTTTTTGCTTTATGAGGTGATTGTATTATATTTGGAAGAAGGTACAGGAAAGGTGGATAGAAACTTATAAAAGGGACAAACACAATATGGCTTTTACAATTAAAAGAAGAACACAGTTCACACTTTACACTGCTGCCAATGGACAAAGAGGTAATAGATGTCTCTTAAAGAAAATTGATCGTCACCGCTCAATCCCCCATCCTAGGTTTCATTCTATCGGAACTCATCAGGGAGAAGTGTGAAACACGCAACGCAACTTTCTAAAAGAGACATCCATTACCTCTTTGTCCATTGACAGCAGTGTAAAGTGTGAACTGTGTTCTTCTTTTCATTGTAAAAGCCATATTGTGTTTGTCCCTTTTATATGTTTCTATCCACCTTTCCTGTACCTTCTTACAAATATAATACCAAAGCTTTTGGAAATGTCTTAGGGTGTTTTTTGTTTAATCAAATTTTCAAAATAAATTTTTAAATTTCAAGACGAGACAGAGATATTTTTGTGCCTCGCATATCCCTATCTCAAGGACTTAAAATGGGTTTTCCTTGTAGATATAATTTTCAATTAACATATTCTTGACACCATCTTTGCGTCATAAAACACACAGAGAGTCATTTTGGAATAAATTTGTTTTAATAATACAATATTGACCTTTTTTTTTTACTTCATTTTCCCAATTGTACAAGTCTATATAATTACTGTTACCAATTGATTAGAAATTAAAATTGTCATTTTCAAGTCAAGGCCTTCATGATGATATTCACGTTATTTTTTTAAGATTTTTATGAATCTCAAATCTCTCGAGTACCATATGATTCAAGGGATTTGAGGATTGGAGCATTCAATCTTTATTACTAACCCATTAATATTGAGAAAAATATTAGTTTTGTAAGTGGCTCCAACAACCTTTTGTAATTCTCTTTTCTTTTATATTAAAGAATCAGTGTCCTTTTAGTCTGCATAAACCTCTTATAAATTTTTTAAATAATAAACATGCCCTTTAACATTTTTTTTTTATGTTTGCTTACCTTCAGGTGGCCATTCGTTGTTTGGTTTTTGTTCTGAAGCAACAGAAACGTTTTCACAAAAAGGTAGTAGTGAACACAAATAGTTTCTTTGATGACGTCGGAGAGCCAACCGGTGGTATGAAACCTGGACCTCGGCCGGATAACCAGTGGGTCCAATATTCCAGTAAAAACAGGCCTCTCTCTGCAGAAGAGTGGGACAAGCCCAGATACCTGCATAAACCTTATCACGGCTTCTACACCTGGCCCAAGTAAGGTTCATTCTCGTCCAGGGATCTGCGGGTACTCAAAGTTTCGGGCTCATATTAGCTACTAGCGCTCGAGCTCAACATATTTATGGTCTCAATAATTTAAGCTTCTCGTATAAGTCTATTTATTTAGCTTTCCTTGATGGTTTTCTCTGGTGATGGCTGACTATTTTACTTTTCTATCTATTTGTCTGGAGGTTATTTGGAAAATTTGCAGTTGGGGCGAGAAAGTGATGAATGAGAGGGTAAATAACTCAACAACGAGGGTAACTATGAAGGAATGGGATTAGTAGGAAACACCTTCTTCCTTTTATAATACTGACACTGAATTAGTGCAAGTACACTCTAATCAAGGAGATGGGTTTCAGACTTTGTCTGTAACCAGATCAGTGGCCTACTACAATAAATAAAAATAAAGTTTAACCCCTTGACTTGCCATTTGACCTGGCTATGTGTTATACCAGGAATACCATTTAAATTTACGTCAAAATACTTTATGCACAAGTTTAGTTTAGCTGATATAACTTCTATAATATATTTGTAATTTCATTGCCCTAAACAGCATTTTTATGTCATGCTAAATCATCATTTTTTCTCCTCCCTCCTCCCTCCTCCTCCCACTTTACCTCTTTCTACCTCCCACTTTACCTCTTTCTACCTCCCGTTTCCCCTCAATCTTCCTCCACAATCGCCTCTCTCTCCTAGCACTTCCCTTCAGCCTTTATTTATCTCTCTCTTTCTCCTTTTCAATTTATCTTAATAATTTCACTCTATTTCACTCCCCTCCTACTTATATTATTCCCCCCATATCCTATTCTCCCCATTCTTCTTTTTCACCCGTATTTAGATTTGTTTGATTGTCTGAATCACTACCGTCAAAGGAGCTATCACTTTCATAAGGCCTATCTATGCTATTATTGCTGACACCTTCAGTTCTACACTTTCACTATCATAATCATCAGAAAAATTTACATCCTCATTATCATTAGTATTTACTAAATTATTTTTATTGTCAGAATCACAAATTATCTGTGTCATTTCTTCGTCAGTTAGCCATGTTTTAGGCCAAGAAACTTTCTGTTTACTAGTTGACGACATTCCATAGCTTGACTGTAGTAATAATTGAGCAGCACCTCTTCTTAGAAAAAAAAATTATGTGAGAGTTTTAGTTGAAATATAATACAGCTCCTGCCATCTATGAAGTATAATAAAGAACACAATGTGTGAGACCTGCTCGTCAAAGTATCTGTGTGGTGTACTATGTAATGACGAGCCCTGCTCGCAAAGTACGTCAAGGGGTTAAACCAAACAATACTGTTACTAATATTTTTCTCGCTTTATTGTTTGCCAACCATGTTAAATACCTGTACTTAAATATTCATTCCATTGAAACGTATTAGGAGGGAATATTAAACCCACAAAACATTTGCCTAAAAGAGGGAACATTAAACGGTATTCCGCTTTAATTGCCTCAGTATAAGTTGTACATTATATAATAGTGACAGGGAAATCAGTGCTGCTTAACTTGAAGTTCAAGTTATCGAGAAAAGTGCCTTAATTTGTAGGTAATATTGTTTACAGCCCCATTTTTCTTTTGATGTCCATATGTCCATTACTGCTCTAAACATAAATTACAAATTAATAGAGTCAGTGTCACAAAAGTGAACAGAAAATTAATAGATAGAGCATAGGTGCAGTTAAGGCTTGTTTTAACACTTTCTGGTCTACACTCGTATGTGAAGCGGGCATGATGTTTTAGTTAGGCAGATGGTATGGTATACGAACAGAACTTTCCCATTGCTTTTAATACATTTACCTGTTCCCTAGATGATTGCCGACTGCTCTATGGTTTAGTTTAGTTCATTGTGAATCAGCTGGTAGCGTAGTTTTCATATTTGTTTATTTCAACGATTTTATTGATTTGTATGGATATGGATAGGTTGTTTATAATTGACTGCAGCCATTCGCTTATACACTTTGTTTTGTGGCCAGCATGTGTGATACAATAAATATGAATGTGAGTCGTGACGTGCTCAATAATTTTATATTAATTACAAAATTTTATAATTTTATAATTATGTTTTACAAGTAAACATTTTTTAAAAAATCTGAAAAATAGGTTGGAAATAAATAAATATTTTTGTAAAACTTAATTAGAAAGATTAATTTTTGAATATGTGATTTAAAAAGAACAAGTTTCAAGCTTTAATTAAATGTATTATACTCATTTTTAGGGATAAGAATAAATTATGTTAGAATTTTTTGAAAAAAAGTGATAAAATGCCAGGTCTCTGAATTAAACCATGCATACAAGCCTTAGGCTGGAAAGTGCTAAGCATGAAACTGCCAAATATGTCCATTACTAGGACATTTACCTCGACTAACTTTTTTATTTACTTGTGGTCAGTGTTTCCTGTATAATCTCGCACCGTTCATTTTATGTAAAAGGAGGTGCATCAGGCGTATCCTTCCCTCAAACTATATTAAATCTCCAACTTTCGAGACTACTCTCTTACCATAAAAGACCACAGGAAATGTTTTGTAAAGGATGTAAATAAATTGTAAATAACTCCTTAAAAAAAACTTCATTTCAGTTTTTTGAGGTAATGGTAATATAAAAAAGGTATATACAAAGGGGATAGTAACAATTACTACCTACTATTAGGAACTTTAAAATCTATATCTATTTTCTGCGATCATACCAAAGTTCCCCTCTTTCTACAACTCTTGGAGGTGAGACTAAGTTTCTAATTATGTGTTGGTTATGCTGCCATCAGAGAGGTGAAGATATACGCCCCGTCCAGTGAACAACCAAGTCTGCCCCGCTCCATTGAGGATATGAATGCTGTGGAACAGGAAGTGGCCAAGTTCTTCTCTCATCAGGGTAACGTGGACAAGTTGGTGGGTTTTCTGAGTCTGGAGGAGAAGAAAGGAAAGGATAAGTTCAACGGCTACAGGTTTATGATGTTCAAGGTAACTCTTAGGTTTTATATGTTCTGACTCATTACAAAATTATCCATAGAGCACCTCTGACCTTGGTGTAGTAATTCAATAAAAAATATATTTGGAACTAGAAATAAGTACTTATTCATTTTTTAACTCTCAAATACTGAAGACCCTTTGCAATTTGGGGTTTCAAACAATTTTAAGATGATATTATCAACAAATATTTTTTTGGAGCTAAGATGCTTTTTATATTGATTCATCCCAAAATAGTTCTAGGACAAATCCCAAAAACAAGACCCCCAAAATATCGATAAACACTAATTAGATAACAAAAATCATGTCACTTTGTAAGCTCATTCAGGATTCATAGATTAAATCAAAATTTGACTTTGAAAAAAAAAACCTGACATAAATAAAACATAAACTTTCTTAAGGCCTTACAGCTTCTTCAGGTCTTCTGTTAACCTACTTTATCTTATACAAACTTTAATAAAAATACACACGTTAGATAATTGATACATGTATGTTTTTTTAAAATTAATGGTTATAATTGCAGGGGCTGTTCAGAAACTTTGGCGACTATCACATAAGCTATTTTCTTCCTCATCTGGAACGACTTGTGTTAGACAAGCATGAAAGTAGTCAAAGGTGCGCTGCGGAAATACTAGCAGGTGAACTTGGGGTTCTAATAATATCTCACTTGATCTTATATATGAAGATGTCAAACTTGATACCTTAATACCCTCATTTCTTACTGGTAACAAAATAATAGAGAATCAAGCTTATCATCACTATTTTTGATACCTTAGTTTTTAACTCTCAAAGCCTGATAAAAAAGACACTTTTTTTTAAAGGCAAGTTTTCACTACCATAGCTTCAGGGTCAAGGAGCAAACTGTTGTTCTTAGTTGAACAACAAGGTTAGTAACAGAAACTTTTTTTTTCTTCTGTCTGATCACACTTTCTAGACAAATAGAAAAACTAAACAGTTGTGGTTTTTTTTATCACTGCATCTCAATGATAATAATCTTTTTGCTTTTTTTAATATGTAACAAATCAGATCTAATTTAACAACATCATAAAAATTATTATATTGAATAAAAATATACGGAACCAACCAGAGTAAGCCTCATTAAATTAAATAAAGAACTATAATGTTTTTATTATTCCTTATAAAAACAAGCATACTGATTATCACTGTTGGATGTTTCTGGCAAAAATGTAGGCAGCCTCCTGTAACGAACTCAGCATATGCCCCACTTTACTCTTCACTTTAGAAATTCTCAATAATTGTATTATATTTGTAAGAAGGTACAGGAAAGATGGATAATAACATTTAAAAGGGACCAACACAATATGGCTTTTACAATGAAAAGAAGAACACAGTTCACATTTTACATTGCTGCCATTGGACAAAGAGGTAATGATTGTCTCTTGAAGAAAATAGATTATTACCGCTAAATCTCCCAACCTAGGTTTATTTCTATTGGAACTCATCAGTGGGGAGTGTGAAACACCCAATGCAACTTCCTAAGGGGGGAAGAAAAGAAAAATTGTAAATAATGATAGGAACATGTAAAAGGAATAACATGAAGGACAAACACAGGAAATGGACACTCGATCTCTATAAGATTTCTTTTTTTAGGTATTTAAGAACATTTGCTGTGTAATACTGATTTAAGGCCAGATTTAGGGCAATTATTCAGGCCGATTCCCTAATTGCATCAAGATATAAGTAACTGTTTGAACATCTATCTATACCACTGCGATTAAATAATTATATTATATTTTGTTAACCAGGTATAATCCGAGGAGCAAAACATTGGCCTTTCGAGATGGTGGTGAAAATGTGGGACAAGCTATGTCCCATTCTCAAGACTGCGATGGCCAACATGACAGAAGAGACTATAGCAGACTGGGGTATCTGCTTTGCCACTGCATCGGTAATTTTGTCATTGGAATACAAATGGGAATGATTATGTCAATATATATATCTTCAATTCTTGCTGGTATCAAAAGAGTCAAGAATCAATCTTAATATCACTCTTTTTGATACCTTGATTGATAAGTTACAACTTTAAAATACCATTTATGAAAGTTCAGGCATTTAAACCATACAGAAATATTCAGAACTGGGCAATGTTTTGTTGTGACCATTATAAGTTCTTAGTACTAAAAAATTGTAAAAATACTCAACATGACCTTTATGGTATATCTTGTGCAAGTTAAAAATGACCTTTTTGTTTAAATTTTTGTTACTTTCTAGCTACAGTACTTAGTTTTTAATCACACTACATCACAGTAGGGCCTATTTAATTAAATAACATAGTTTTAATGTGAGGTTGTTTGTATGGAAAAGGATTGAAATTGAAAATGTTGCTTCAAAATTAAGTATTTAAAAATTGAAAATAAAATTTAGGAATCAGATGCGACTGGACAGGACAGGGCAGGAATTGTGACATATCCGTACTTTACATCCATTACTGTTTCCAGTCTATGACCTGGGTCAATTTTTTATTCAAGTAATATATTTTTCCACTATCGGCTTGCTTGGCCTGTCCTTATAATCTATCTTAAGACTAGAACGGGCACAACCTCTAATCCCCAGCCGTTAATTTGTAATTTGAAAGGATAAATCCATATTTTCATCAATGATAAATTTTCAACCATGCCTGGAATCGAACCTGGGACTCTTATCTCAGTAGGCAGACGTGCTACTGACTGAGCTAAGGTGTCTGATTTTTATCGATTTACATTATTATAAAAAGTTTTAACCATTGGGCCTCCTAATTGTTAATCTATTTATTTAACATTTACCAATCTCCTTACCCCTTTTCTCTATTTTGGTTATCTCTTTTAGTAAGTTGTTTTTTGCATGTTTCACTCTTTTTTCTGAAGAGTTTAGATAACATAAAACATGTGTTGTGGGAATTGGGCAGTAACATTCAACTTTCTTTTAGAGGCAGCCATAATCTCTTTGTGCAGTAGCAGTAAAGTAAAATGTGACTTTAATAGCTAAGATTAAGATTCAACATCCAGAATATGAAAGTGAAGCAAAGATTCAAATAAAAAAAAAAGTGATTTTGGATCATCTAATACCAATAAGTATCTTATTTGTTCTTGTTCAGGAGTGTCGAGATCCTAACCGTCATCACTGGTTGTTGGAACTACTCATAGAGGATCCACTCAGAGACGAGGCTTCTTTTATTGAGGCAGGGTGAGCTGTGTGTCAAGTTACACTGGAAATATTTATTTTAGGCTTAATATTACAAGATAACTTTGAGAAAAGTAATATGGTTGCATCTCAAATGAAAACAACCAATTATCGAACAACCCCTTGACCCAAAACTTTTTACTAGTGATTGTAAAACTCCCAATTAAATTTTTAAGAGAGAAAACTTATAACACAATTTTTTTTAAAAAGCTATGCTGTTTATTGGTGGCTTGGATCAACATAATTATAAGATAAATTTAGCGACCAAACCTTAGTTAATTAATTTACAACTTTGCTGAAATATCCGCTATAAAATCAAATTTAACATATATTTTGGAAGCGCGAGTACTGAAATATTTAAGTCAAGTCTTAAAAGTTGTTCAAACTTGAAAAATTTGAGTACTCAAAATTTTTTAATCTATTCCAAAATATTTGATTCTAATTATTCAATTTTTAAGCTATTGTTTCATAGCAAACAGAGAATCTCAATATTTACTCTTGTCTGATTAAATATAGATATTAGATTTAACACGAATTTTAAAAATGACACTTCGACATGAGAACCGGACTTGAAACCCAAGCTACATCGCCTAGCTCTACCACCGAGTTATCCAGGAATATTTCCATGCTCAAGATCATTCTTCCCTCCGTGATGGACTTACAGAAACATCGGTTACTATGAGCTTCATTGATACCACCATAATTCACATTTAAAAGGCCAAGTAGTCAACTTCAAGGAAATATTTATTTGGTTTTATTTCATGCATAGATTATTAATTCAAAAATGATAAAATGAATAAAGGTGTGTGTTTGCTTCGACTTTGATTCAAAAGTAAAATTCTGGATTCGACAATTACGAAACTTTGCAATAAAAATATCTAAAGCTATAATTAGAGATGGGGCATTCGAATCCTAGGTTCCTCTAATCCCTCTAATCTTTTATTCCTTAAATCCCTTGAATCCCATGATAATCGAGATTCGTAAAAAACTCATAATGATAACTTGAATAAACTTTGGAAGGCCTTGACTTGAAATCACAATTTTAAGCAATTAATCACAGATCTTATATTGAATTGTGTAATTGGGAAAATAATAAAATTGTATTAATAAAAAAAATATTCTCATAAAGGGTCCTCTTTATGTGGAGTGTGACGTCACACTCCACATATCACCCGCGCTGGTTGAACAGTGAGCTCGTCGCGTGTCACGCTAGAGGGCAGGTCGGCCGCTTTTCCTCTCTGGCCCGCGCGCGGAGGGACGTCAGTTCTACTCCACGCACGGTCCGCGAGCTTTCACTTTTGGAGAAGTCAGACCTAAACAGTTGTACTGTGATTCACAATGTATCGTTAAAGTAACTAGAAAAATTACATGTCACATGTGTGATTCACAATGTATCGTTAAAGTAACTAGAAAAATTATATGTGACATGTGTGATTCAGAATGTATCGTTAAAGTAACTAGAAAAATTACATGTGACATGTGTGATTCACAATGTATCGTTAAAGTAACTAGAAAAATTACATGTGACATGTGTGATTCAGAATGTATCGTTAAAGTAACTAGAAAAAT
>CABFWB010006065.1:0-37299 GCA_902151455.1 Timema bartmani
GGAGGTGTAGCATACCGCGCGGGCGTTTAGCCAACAAGTTGCTACCTTTCAATCTCGACGGAGTGTACATCACCTAATAAAATGCCGACAATTTTAACCGGAATTAAAAATTTTAAAACGAAGTGTTAACCCTTGGGGAACCAATATCGATATTTTTTATATGTCAAAATATACAAATGAAGACGTTAATTAGAATAATAAATTAGAATAATATTAATAAAATTAGAATAATAAATAGAATTATAAAATTTAAACAGTAAGTCAAAAAATGTTTCACATATGTATAGCACAATTTGTTCTTGGGTTCGCTAGTGTATATTATATTACGAATTTTGAGTAAATATCTACATTTTTAAACACTAGAGTGAGAAAGTTCATGCGGAGTTCCGTACCATTTATTTTTATTGGTCTAAATATACAAATGAGGTCTTTAATTCTTTAAAAATAAAATTATTAAATTTAAAACCGGGTGTCAAAAAATGTTTTACGTAAGTAAAGTGCAATTTGTGCTCGGATTTTCTGGTGTATATTATTTCGTTTCACCTATATTACGAGTTTTGAGTAAATAGATCAATTTTTAAACAATGGAGTGAGAAAGTCCGTGCGGAGTTCCGTACCATTTATTTTAGCCAATAAACATAATAGAAAATAAAATATTCAAAAATTATACAAAATATTAATTGATAGCTTCAGTTTTTAGTGTTATTTTATTAAGATCCCACAAAATCTAGAAACAGTAATAAAGCGACAGTTCCCTATTGCCTTTAGCACTGTAAACCTTACAAGGAATGAGATAGCTCTCTTAATAATAATAAACAATAAGTTACCATTTAGTTCTGCATCCGAAAGAGTTTTTTGAACTATATCCATACATTACAAAAGTTTTTTTTTTTATTTGTTCAGTGATTTAAAAAAAATCTTCTAAACATTATTTTATACTTAATGAAAAATGATTAATAATTCGACACCAAAATGAAACATAAAATTCTGGGATATAAAAACACACACTTTATCTTTGTATAACATTGGTGATTTACTTTACATTGCTTTATACATATCTTTTGTTGTACTAATTTAAACACGAATCTACTTATATACAAGCAATTTTTATTGGTTTTAATATATTAGGTTTTATATCATTATATTATAGTCAGGGTTGCCTCAAAGGGAGGGTGAAGCGGGCGACCGCCCTGAGCATCGCTTTCGAAGGGGCACCATTCCGCCGATGCTGTAAAATGTATTTTTTTTAAAATTGATATGTTAGTGCTGCTTTTTTTCATCGTATTTTTACATAAATCATAACACCTTCATATTATTGATGTTCTTTGGGTATACAGCAAGTACACTCGTTCATCCGAATTTGATGGGACCAGGTCCATTAACTATCAACCGTATATTTAGAAATTGGTTATTGTTAGGAATGTAAGAAATTGAACAAACGTAATATTTCGTGCAATAAGACATTTATTAACATTATTATACGGAAGTAGGAATATTTTTTTGGTCACAAACAAAGACAGGATAAGGACTACAGCTGGTATGATTTTTTTTTTCTTCTTGTTTAACAGCAGATTTACCACTACTGTAGGCCTACTGTGTTTTGCAAGACATGATTGCAATAATCATTTAAGCTTTGCAATTAATATTAATACTGTTTTTGTTTCATAGTCAAAAGAGTGTGCCTGATGAACTGTAATTTTGACTAAAAAGGTTTATTCTGTATAAAAATTAACTAGCAATGTCCTAGATAACCCAGTAATTTAAAAATAATTGAAATGAATGTTGTTTAAAATATTATATATTTTTTTTAAATGAGATAGAAGGTTTAAATCCAAACTGTCACAAAACTACATACATTTCAAGTGATTTAATTTAAACAATTTAAATATGCTGAACAAAATTTTGAATATTTCAAGGATTTCTATCAGTTAAATGATTATTATTTATCCTCCATATTTTAGACGTAATATAACGTTTAATGGTAAATTACGTCACAAAACTACGTACAATTAAAGTTGTTTGATTAAAGGTAGAGATTCAGGATAAGCGAGAAAAGGTAAGTGTTTTTGCAGTATTTATGGCAAAACATTTTGTTGGTTGAAATAAATCAAATATTACTTCGGTACAAACCTAAAGTTTAACTATCTTCACATTGTGATATCAACAGTTCAATATTTGTCAAGGGTGTCTTTGAATTTAATGTCAACTTTTTATATTCATTTAAAAAATTTGTTCTCTAATGCCGCAATGAACATGACAGATATTCAACAACTGTTGATATCACCATATGAGTATTGAAATAATATTTTATTTATTTTGACCAACAAAATGTTTTGCTGCATAAAGACTGGCCTTTTCTCACGTTCACTGCATCCCTACCTTAAATGTTGTAAAAATGTACACTATCTTAAATAATTTAAAGATTTAGAAAAATTCTATCATATGAAATTTAAATTTAAATCCCATAATATGTCACAAAACTACATAGAATTAAAGTTTTATGATTTAAATGTTTTAAATTTTATAGCTAAAGTTTTAATAAAGAAATCATATTAGTAATAGTAAAATAAAAACCCCGAACACAAGAAATAAGTCATGGACAAAAATGATGATAGAGAAGGCACCAAACTTAGTTCACCTGTTACAAAATTGTGATTGAAGTGGCCCTGAGTGTAGTGAAAGGATTTCAAATATTAGCCAAAGCGATTGGTTGTATGTTGACATTAAAGTGTATAGTTAATCACAATCCTATTAATGTTGAAGCATTTTTATAAAGCATTGTATGATATTAGTACTCGATAGTTACTGTAATGTAGTCCATCCAAAGGTCATCGAAACTTTATGGACTTGATAATAATCTAAACACGTCTGGTGGTTGTGCGAACAGCGACTAAAGATATATTAAACAAATATTTGTGTAAATTATAACTTTAAAATTTTGTCAAAAAAAAAAAGATTTT
The DNA here is from genome assembly GCA_902151455.1 of Timema bartmani. NCBI lineage: Eukaryota > Metazoa > Arthropoda > Insecta > Phasmatodea > Timematidae > Timema > Timema bartmani. The sequence goes on from CABFWB010006065.1 coordinate 2,961, forward strand.
CATGCCAAATACAATAAAAATATTTAAATATACAATAACATATTTGGAAGAGGGTTCTTGTTAATGAAGTATAATAGGATATATATATTTTTAAATCTGGTGAGGGAAAATACACGTGAGGTGGACCTCGATATATGAGATAGTTCCATTGAGATTTCTAAATTCTTTCTACACGAATTTAGCTTGGTGAATTTTTCCTCACCAGTGCAGCTTTCACAAGTCCATAATAACATTCGTACTAAATGCACTATTATTATAAGTTTGCGTATAAACGGAACAGGTAGTAAGATACGGTGCTAAATAATAATAATAATAATAATAATAATAAGTAGATAACAATAGTAGGTATAAAGTGTGCTATATAGATATACAAGGATACTGTTTTATTAATAGGACTACGTTCTCAAGAATAGAGATGAGGAGGGTCGCTAAAAATAAATGAGCCCACATTAGTGTGGAGCGAGAATGGGAAACAGTGATAGATCATATGTGTAAAATCATCCTATCCAGGATTACCTCTACTTTTCACTCGACTGGTATCTGAAGTCTGGCCTTCCAGCCAACGACAATCCAGTACAAGAGAATCTGGTACCTTAGACCATATGGCCGAAGCTGAGCTAGAATTGAGAATACGTAAATGTATTTAAAATTCAACTTTGCTATAATTAATAAACATGTTTCGGATTTTAAAACATGTTATGATACTTTGATGAGTGAAATATATTTAGTTAGTTGTTAATGATAGTATAAATAGTAATCCTAAAATCGTTGAGAAGAATCGATCATCAAATTTATTTCCAAAGGAGCTGCCTCTTTCTCTTTTAAGTCTATAAATTCTGTTCCGATCCGAAACCTTAGCTCGGTAGCGTGTCTTTATACTGAGCTAAGGGTCTTGGGTTCAATTCCTGACATGGCTTAAATATTTATCATAAGTGAAATGTGGGTTTACCCTTCAAAGTGATTAGTTAATGGCCGGGGGGCTGAATGTTGTGTCTTGTGCTAGATTTAGTTGAGTGCTTAACCAACTCTAATAAATAAATAATAATAAAATTCTGTCCAGCCCGTTTACCGTCTTTCTAGCTTTAGCCGGCAATAAACACTAAGCATGTATTCGTCTCATCCGCCATATTGAATATTTGGTCTTAACAAGTGAAGTATTCCCACGTGGTTTACCGCGAGTCTGGCATATTCAGTGTAACGGCTAATCAGCCAGGCAGGCAGCCAGGCAGCCAGCGAGGGCAGACTATCGGGGAGACAGGGGGGCGTGCCGTCATGATGTGAGAATGCGACTGCGCGGGAGCAGTGAGTGCGCGCATGGCAACCACCTGGCTTCCAGGCGTGTCACCGGCACGCCGACAGCGTTCCAGTCTCTTGGTTCGTTTCCACCTCGTCGTCCTCTGATCTGGGAACAATGACGTCGCGTCTGTAATCGTGAGGACAGTGGAGACGCTTCAAATGACGGTTTGGCTCGAACTACTATATTTCCTACAAACAGGTAGATAATGTTTTAAGTCGAAATAATTAGTTTGTGTTTGCTGGAAGATGTGTTTGTGAACATTTCGCTCGAAATAATAAGCGCTGTGTTGCGTAGACATAAGAGACTTGAAAAATTAATATATCGGATCCTCTAAATTCATTTTAAATATGAAGTCTCCGTGGACCTGACAATTTATTCAATATTCTAAAGGATACAACTTCAACTCGGGAAGCCTCTTATACTGACAAATTTGATTGAAAATCATTTTTAATTCACGTTTAAAATTATTCAGTTCATTTTCAACATCAAAATTCGTATGTGATCACTATTCAATGAGCATGCATACATGTTTATTAAGAAATTTGGCTAGCACAATAATATATATATAATTATACTATTCAAAAGTCTATAAACTGGTGACACTCTATAGAAATAACAGAAAATGTTATGAAACGCTAAACATATAACAGGCCAAATTGGATTTATGGCATAAAGTCTTAGTATACCTTAAAATACCTATCCAAATACATTATATAATTTTATGATATATATTTTTAAACAGTGATATCTAACTGAATGTTCTCTAATTAGCTATAATTAAAGTGTTTTTGTGACAGACTGTGGCAGTTTACAAAATGTTGAAGCATACCATTATGATCTACACACCGAAATTGTGTCCAAGAATCCTGAGTTTTTTTGACGTAACTGTCGAAAAACACATGGACGTGCAATTCATGAGAATTATGTTATGTAAAACTAGTATGTGTTAATGATTTAATCATTTATAAATTTAAAAAAGTTTTTTAGTGTATGAAGATAATGAAAAAATATATATTCTTCCCATTTTTATTAAACTTTGTGAATCGTAACCAAGCTTTTGTAATCGAACTCTAAATTTAAGCCCTCATATCCTGTAACAAAGCTAATCGTGTATATTTTGATTGTATACTTAATTATACTCACATAAATCATGACTATTCATTCGTTGATATTAAAATATTGGTTTTCTATGTACAAACAGTTCACAAAACTGTTGAGGGTACATTGGTGCTTCTCAATACTCGTTCTATTCGCAAGCAATATAGTTTCAAGTGACTGTAAGATGTTAGGTAGCAAAATTCAAATTCAACCAAAACATCACAGCAACGATATATATAATAACAAAAATGAATACAGCCACAATAGTAATGAAAGTCATCCCATCAAAGTCCAGCCAGTACTTTTAGATGATGCAATACGTCCAGACCGCCAGCCGATCTCCCTGCCATCAGCCGCCCAACTCAATAACCTACCGCAGATGCCTTTAGCAGACTCACCGCCGCACGGGAAGACACCTTTCTTCGACACGAAAATATTATCTTCCGCTGCGGTGTCTTGTCTAGACTGTATTCTTGTGAATGAGAAGAAGACTGAGACCCATCATTCTTCCAAAACGCTACAATCCATGTCAGAGCACGAAGATGATGACACTTTCCTGTCTGATGATGACAGCGTCCGACTAGAATCCATTAAAAGACAGATCCTTTCCAAGCTGGGTCTGATAAGCAAGCCCAACATCAGTTCTCCCATCCCTCGTGATGTGGTGCTGCAGACGCTGAATCGAGCTGCCGAAAGCCGAGCTGAGCCCGACGTTATTATGGGGTCGGTAGAAATCGGTGAGCGCCAACACGATATCATCTATCAATCACCTCCCGAAGAATTGCTTTCACCGGAAGTAGAGCTAGATGATTTCTATGGTCATACGTCAGAGATCATCACGTTTGCTGAACCTGGTGAGTGAGTCATTCAGTTACTTTCAAATAAAAGGCTAGGTAACAATTAATATATTCACCAACTCGTTCCTTAAAGGATCATACATTAAACTCTCTTATCACCTACAAATTAATTTGTATTTTATATTTTAATGTCAGCAATTACACTAACAATAAATTGTACTTTAAGGGCTTTGTGGTATCCTGGTGATGTAAGAATTGCAATTATGCATATATATATATATACACACACATTTATATATACATATATATATAACTATAGTTTATAGTTATAGGGATTAATCGAATCCACTGTTCTTTATACCATATTCAACCCTTTTCAAAGGTATGTTCTGTATTATAGAAACAACAATGGTAACATGTATTTTAGAGTTTGTTAACGAGATTATCTCTAAATCTCGTGAATATACTTAGAAAAATTCAGTACAGGAATTCTTAGAATCAAACTAATCATACAGGACTCAACAGAGAAACCCGGTCGTTTTTATATACAGATACCACAAAATAAAAGTAATTTGTTACCTAAATTATATTATCACGTTGCAGTATGTTTAAAATATTTCAAACACACATTTTGCTTTCTATAAGTCACATAAATAAGATGTTATCCACACATCGTTGCAAATTATAGAGAAAATTCCCCACTGAGATATTCGTTGATCTATCTGAAGGGATAATGCGGCATTTTCATGTTTCATTTCAGTAATATTAATTGTGTAGCTGTTATATATTCCTTGATTTCGTGGCGTCCTAGGGGGAGGGGGTAATCAGAGGGTATCTCATTGGAGGACCTTAGAGGGATCTCACTGAACATAAGCTCCAGGCTGTAACATTGCATGAATCAAATTGGGCGTCATCTTAATAAAGTGATTAAAAAAAACCAAAACTGTGTGTTGTTAAATTTTTAGATATATTGCAGTTTGGTAAACAAAGTCAGTCAAAAATACATATTCTAGTTTTGAGCTAGTTTTATTTAAAATCCCTTAATTTTCTCTACCGAAACCTGTAATATTAATCCAAAAACCCTAAACCACAATCGAATTTGTTTTATTTAGCTTTATATAAGTTATTAATCAATAAGGATCTATGATTAATTTATTTATTGAATTATCTTACTTAAAATATATGTTTTGGCTTAACTTGAGACAATTTACTAATAGGGGCCAAACATTTAAAGTTCGTTACAATACAAATCATTGGCATTTATATAAACAATTAGAAACTCGTTTATTGTTTCTTTACACCTAAAGTTAGAGCTCCTTTTTCTTTCTTATCAACTATTGACCTGATTAAATCGCAAAGTAAGTAAAATTAAATAAATTTGATTATTATCAATTGATTTTTTGTCGTTGTTAAATTATAATAATTCTTTTTTCCCAAACAAGTTTTAAGTTGTGGGGTTTCATTGTTCATCAGACATGTGTACACAAACGGACACACACACAATATGGTATATATAGACCCTATATTATAAATATAGTAGTGCGTCTACATGTGCTGTGTACATTTCACACTTTTAAAGTTCAGGGGATATTAGCGCTTAGTCGGTAATTTATATAAATTTGGAAACACCAAATAGTCAATTTCTTTTATATTTCTCCAATTTTTTTAGTGGATTCAAATCAAATGAATTAATCAAAATTAGTACCTAAGATGAAATTTTACAAATAATTATCGCCTGTCAACTAAAATTTAATAGTTTTCTAGGCTAACGGGAGTACATTTGATTAAGGTCTAGCACCATACTCAGATTTCTGGGAGAGTAGAGGACCGGGGGTTGGGGGGAGAGGGGGGCTGTCTGCGTCAGCTAGTGGTCAACTCCAACAACATGAGATGCCAACCTCATTTTCTACAAGTTCTTATTGAAATTATTCTAAATATCTTAAATGTTATTGGTGTTTTAGATGTTATGAATTTTATAAAACTCAAATACGCTATTAGCTTGGTATTTATTAAAAATACAAAAAATACATTGTTAATAATACTTCATGGGTGGTGGATTAGAATTCCCTCCACTAGCACTATTTTCATTTACAACCTTTTGTTCAAAAAATAATATTGTTGGGAAAATGTTATACTGTTTTATTGTTATTGAATTCATATCAATCAATAGTATCTATTTTGATATTCTACTCTCAAATCATTAAAACCTCATCAAATATATGATTGTATTTTTATATAACTGATATAATAAAAGGCAAAGCCCATTCACTCACTGATTCATTTACTCATCACCGTATTTCCCCAACCCCTGGGCCTAAAAATTTGAAATTCTGTTAGACAGGAAGATAGCGGGATTGCACCATAAGACCAGAAAAATCTAAAATTAGGAAATCTCAAAACGGAGCTCCGGGAAATGGGAGGCCTATAATAAAAAAAAATATTTGATGAGTTGGAAAATTAAAATTTGGCAGACAGATAGAGATAAGACTCCATACAACACAATAAATCATCACATTTAAAATTTCTAAGAGTGAATAGGAGAAAAGGGGTTGGTGGGGTTCAAAATTTCAAAATCGAATAGTAAACTACTTGCCTGTTTGGTAGAAAACTGAAATTCACCAGGCAGGTAACAATACCACTCTAAATAATTATCAAGGGCTGAAAATGCCCGGCCTCTTGGTCTAGTGTTTGGAAATTCTGTCTACTAATCTAGAAGTCCCAGATTCGCTTCCCGGTGGGGCCATAGGTACTTTTTCCCAAGGGGAACTGTTCCTATAGTGGTCTTGGTCTGGTTAATTAGGCTGAAGTAACCTCACCAAGGAGTGGCCGAACCTCATAAGACGGTTTACATATCCGCCACTGCTACCGGAGGGAGGAGGGGAAGGCAACACCTCAACAGAAAAACACGCTTTTAGGTGGGGTAGAAAATTTAAATTTGGCAGGCAGGTAAAAAGACAACTCCAAACCTAATTCGTCTTAAAATTCAAAATTTCTGAGTAAGAGTTGTTTGAAATGGAAAAGGAAAATAAAAATATTACAGAAGGTCCCCAACAATGTTATTTTAGAACATATGTTTGTTAATTAAAAGAGTAAAACAGGCGTCTCAACAAAGAAATATAGTTTAAGGCAACCCAACACCCGCTTTGACACTAGTAAAGCCGTGTTAAGGTTCAAATAGGCCTATAGGATATGTTTTGTTATCCCTCAAGTTAAGGAATTCAATCAAAAATAACTTTATTATAAAAAATGTTTACAAATAGTACTGCTTAATATATTATTATGTGTTCTGTCTTACGACAGGTCTATTCCTTTTGCCTGTGAGTTTAAATCGCCAATGTCTTCTGCCCCCTCCTTCAGCACCTAGAATTTTCTTCTTACCCTCAATTCATCCAATATGTGAATCTTCCTTCTTCATAAGCTCCTCCTTCCCTCAACTTTGATTTCTATGACGTCGTGTAGAAGACAGTTAGGGATGAGGATGTTTGTATTTAATCTCAGGTGACAATAAAATATTTTTCTTATATTTTGGCATTTTTATTTTACTGTCACGAACAAATGTGTTTGGGATGAATAGTGTTGAATTTAGAGCAGATGCATTTGCATATAAAGAGAGTGAAAAATTATTTAGGAAAAAATCCCTCGGTACATCCGTCCAAGATTTGAGCTCCGATTTCCCCGTAATCTTCAGTCCAGGCTATTGTAAGAGTGACACCTTGGACAATGAGGCCACCAAAACAGGTCATAATTTGTTACTTAAGAATTAGTAAGCCTACGTCATGTTCATAATGATTACAGTTCTATAATATTCTATTAATACAAAAAGTGGTAGTAGTTCTAAAATACGTATATAGTTTCTTAAAAGCTTGAAACTAACATCTCAGGAGTAAATTTATATGTAGGCTATATTAGGGTGGCCCTTATATATTTTAAAATATTTCAAACAAAACTCGTAAATTGGCTTATTTTAATTTAAAAGAACTCTGTCAACATTTTACTTTTCAACAATATTAATTAAGCTTACTACTAGACAGTCAAATCTTAAAATAATAATAATAGTATTAATAATAATAATAATAATAATAATAATAACAATAAAAGAATCAAGACAATTCTTTATCATTTTCAAACAATTTTATTCAATATCTTCAAAACATGTATAATGTATTTAGTATTTATTGACATTAACAAATATGGTTACAAGAACATTTCATCCTTAATCAAAAATTCCAATGATTAAAGTCCTCTTCTTCCTCCAACAGCATTTCTTTCTTTGTTTTTGAACCGTCAATGATAAAAATTACTTCTGTTCCTTGTCATTTTTCATATTCTTTTATCAAAGCCACTCCCCTTTATGTTATATAATTGACGACATTCATGTTGTAAACAGTATCTTTCGCACGCAGGTAATCCTTGTCGTGCTTCCAGTTACACACATTCCTTGCCAGCAACCCCACAGGAAGGAATGAGACTTCAAAAAACCTGTGGGTGCTTCTTGAGACAAAGGCATCCAATATTATTCCCAAGGCCGTAGCTAGCCAATAATTTCGGGGGGAGGGGAGGTTGGTGGGCACATCCCCCAATTGCCGGAAGCTAGACATTTTTTTAAATGATAAACAATTGTAGAAGCTATCTGAAGTGTTTTGTGTGGAAACATAACCCCCTAACTGCTAGAGGCTAGGACAAATTCTAAATATTAATCACCTCTGGAAGCTATCTGAAGTGGATTTTTTTTTGCAACATAACACCATAACTGCCGAAGGCTAGGAAATATTATAAATATTAAACACCTCTAGAAGCTATCTGAAGTGCTTTTTATGGTTACACAGCCCCCTAATTTATACTTGTATCATAATTTTGATATGGTTTCCACCATAAATAAAGCCATATATATTTTGTTCATAAAATATTTGGGGGTTTTGAGCCTCCAGATCCCCCCTCTGGCTACAGACTTGTTTATTCCCTTGAATGGTCAAAATTTCTACCTTGGCTTACTTCAGAGGACGCTCAAGTGCTCCAACCTTTTTTTTTTGTTCCAAAATAAACTTCATAATCAAAGATATATTAAAGATGCCATTGTATATTTTTAATACAATTACTGGTCATCGTTCTTGTAATTGTCGATTTCCTTTAGAAATTTAAAGTCAAGTCGAGATGACAAGGTGGCTGATGTAGTGCTATGCCATAACTTAATGTATATACGGTTTGTGAACAGACCATGTTCATGATAGCTACTTCCTCTCTTTTTATAGTTTGAATTGTGCCAGAAACCTCTAAACTTTTAAGGAGTAAATGGCCTTAGCCATATACTGATCCCAACGAAGTCCTTCAGGGGCTTTGAATGAGAATCATTTTGTAGGAACGGGAAACCAAAACATATTTGTCAACTTAAAAGGTTATCAATAATCATCGCCTGGTTGAAATATTTGTAGCTGGCTCTTAGCTAACGAAGACATGTTATCAAAACTACTTTCAACTGAGTTCATGGTAAGGTCATTGGACACAATATTTTATAATTGTTTATATCTATCTAGGACATGATCTCAAATCTCTTGAACATAAAAATCACAGGGCCACTTGAAGGGTCAATAGAGTGAAAAATCATGGTCTCTACTAAGATATCAAATTTATTGTGACGACATTCTAGCCAGAGCATATTTTTATCCATCTTTTATTTTAAAATGTTGCACGTTCCATTTCTGGGTCCTTTATTAACCGCATTAATATAGAACAGTGGCGTATTCTTTGGGTATGCTAGTCCTGCGCCGCATACCCATAATTATTTGCAAAAGATGTATACTTAGAAAATCTATATTTGTTAATTTTCCGATATTATTGTGTTTTGAATCATTCTTCTTCCAAGTGCTCTTACCTATCAGCAAACTCCAAAGGCTTGCTGTTTGAGAAACGCAAGCTAGCTTTCACTTCAAGAAAGAGAGGTCCTAATGACCTTGTCCAATGTCTGTGTGACAGCCACCCCTCCTCTCCTCAAACCCCAAACATAGGACAATAAACCGACAATTTTACCACTAAAGGCTTGCTATTCTCGAACAGCAAGCAAGGAGGCACTTGTGCCAAATGTTGAAAAATAAATCTAGCTATCAATTATTATTATGATTAATTATTATAGCCTAACATAATTAAAGTAAAATTATATTAAATTAATCCATGTATTTGTAAAAATAAAAGATACTTCTTGTACCAAGCATTAAAATAAAGTTTTCTTAAATAATTGCGGTGCAATACCTTTGCACTATAGAATAATTTATCTACATGTATTTGGCAACATGATTTTCACCCGCCCAGCAGTTGAGAGTAGTGGAGGGATTCTTTTATTTTGAACTGAAGTATTTAGTGCTCGTAGTTCTCGGGCGTGTAGTAGGTCGTTTTGGAATTTAGGTCGCGCTTTTAGTTTATTTATTTTATCCTAGAATGTTGTCTAGGCTTTTGTGATTTAATATCGGTGTACTGTATATAAACAATTAGTTATATTTTGAGGAAACTTGTATATTGATATTATTGCATTATGAATGAAGAAGTGCTAAACTGTCCAGTGGAGGATTTATTAAATCACTCATTTAGTAGTAGATCTTATAGTGAAAAACTTTTTATTTTTAATAAAGGTAGGCCATGTCCATCTCTGCCACTACTCGTAACAGAACATAAAGACAAAAAGTGTGAATATGTTAGACATTTTAATATTTCAAACTATGATAAAACAAAGTGGTTGGCGGGCAGTTCTAAATTTAATAAGTTATTTTGTTGGTCCTGTTTGCTTTTTTCTAACGAGTGTACTGTGTGGACAAAGAAGGGTTTTGGGAACTTAAATGTTTTAACAAAATCTGTCCTAAAACATGAACGGTCAAAGAACCATATTAGTGCTCACCTTCAGCAAAAAGCTTTTGGTAGGACACGTATTGATTTACAGTTGAACGAACAATTAAAGATTAACGTGTCTCAACATAATGAAAAAGTTCGGAAAAACAGACAGATACTCGAGCGACTCATTGATGCCGTGTGCTTTTTAGCTAAACAAGAGCTACCATTTCGTGGTCACGATGAATCAGAAGATTCTTTAAACAAAGGAAATTATAGGGAACTTTTAGATTATGTTAGTGAATATGACTCTTTACTTGCAGACCATTTAAATAGTTCAACTGTATTTAGAGGTACGTCCCCTCAAATTCAAAACGATTTGATTCAATCTATTAATAGTGTATTGAGTGACGCAATCCTTGAAGAAGTGTCTAAAACACAGTTTGTGGCGATATTGTTGGATGAAACAACGGATGTCAGCAACAAATCACAACTATCATCAGTTGTTCGCTATGTAGATGAAAGTGGTAATGTGCAAGAACGCTTTCTGCACTTTGCTGACGTGAGTAAAGACAGATCAGCTGTAGCTTTGTGTGAACATGTCCTTCAAGTAGCTAAATCTTTTAATTTTGGAGAAAAGTTAGTTGCTCAAACTTACGATGGTGCAGCTGTGATGTCAGGAAATATTGGTGGATTGCAAAAGAAAGTACGCGAACATTATCCACGAGCATTATTTGTTCATTGTTACAGTCACGTTCTTAACCTAGTGCTTCAGCAATCTGTGTCGTGTATTGCTCAGTGTCGCATCTTTTTCCAATCTCTCTCTGGTCTAGCAGCTTTTTTTTCAAAGTCAACAAAACGAAATGAAGCCCTAACAAAGTTTGTTGCTAAAAAATTGCCAAAAGTAGCACCTACTCGTTGGAATTTTTCATCGCGACTTGTAAACACTGTGCATGAGTTCAAAACATGTTTGTTAAGTTTTTTTGAAAACATTTTAGAAAATCCAGGAGACTGGGACAGTGACACAATTGTTCAATCCCAAGGATTTTTGTCATTTTTAAATAGTTTTGAAACAGGTTTCTTACTTGATATTTTCTCTATTATATTTTGTCACACTGATATATTATATAATATTTTGCAATCCAAAAGTATGGATATTTCATATTGTTTTGAGAAAATTTCAGAAGTTAAAATCCTGATTCAAGACTTTAGGGACAGTGGATTTAAAAAGTTGTGGGAGAAATCATCCCCTGAATTTCAACCAGATCAGCAAAAAAAGAGACAGCATTTAAATGATGAGCCTAACCAACGCTTCAAGCGGCTATTTAATGAAATTTGTGATCATCTTTTGATACAAATTACTGATAGGTTTTCATCATTTCATGATCTGTATTTCATTTCTCTTTTGGATCATACTAAATATAACACTTTTACTAATAAAAATACATTTCCCGAGGAGCATTTTAACAAATTGAAAGATATATATGGTCCTATCTTCGACTACATACGGCTTAAGAATGAGCTTACCGTCTTGTATAGTTCGAAAGAATTTCAAAATATGTCTGCAATGAAAATTGTTCCATACATGAGACAAAATGATTTAGACTCAGTAATGCCAGAAGTGTATAAATTGGCTACCCTAATATGGACAATTCCGTCCACCACCGCAACTGTAGAGCGAACCTTTTCTGCTTTGAAAAGAATAAAAACTTTCTGTAGATCAAAACAAGGCGAGGAAAGATTAACTGGACTATCAATGATTTCAATTGAAAAAGAGCTTCTTAAACATTTAAGAAAGAATACTCCCTTCAAAAACAAAGTAATTGACCACTTTATAATGAAATCTCGTAGATTGGACTTCACTTTCAAATAAAATTGGACAAAAAACTATAATTTGTGTGAATATAAGTGATTTTCTTTGATAGTGACAGTTTTATTATGTTGATCTTTGTAGCCTATATTCTAGTGTAGTGATATTAACAGACACTCTTCTAAGACAGGTGCACCATCTAGCAGAAAAGGTAAGAATCCTTACAGACAATTTAATTACAGTTAGAAAAAAGTTGTTTATGGCTTATAAATTAAACGAAGTCATGGGGTGAAGGGAGGAGGAAATCTGGCATGTTGGTGGGAGAGGGGGTAGATAATCTTGACCCCACCTCTTTATTTTCACTCTGTTGGACATGAAAAATAACCTCTAAATTGCCAATATTTCATATTTTTCGTGAGGATGGATCACCAAACTTTTCTTGCGAATACTATAGAACAGCATACCTGTTAAATTTATCAGAATACGCCACTGGTATAGAAAGCCACACATTTCCCTTTATTTCAGATCAACCATGACATGCAAGCCTCACAAACCACTGAAGCTGCTGCTTGGCCTGTTCCTGATAATAATTTTGGGACACCATATAATTAAACAACTTTCTCTCCAGAAACTATGACAGGAAGATGGTCCATACATTCTCTCTCAATTATATCCTCCAAGATTTTCTCATCCCAGTGAATGGTTAGAGGAACTCTTAGTTTAAACTACCCTCAATCCATCTGCAATCTTTTACCGATGCTTTATATGCTCTCGTCGGATTGAGTAACGATTAATATTATAAAAAAATATATTCTGACCAAGACCTCATATAACAGGAATTATCACAAGCATTGCATTTCTGTCACCAAACTTTACCATATCCAGACTTGTAGCCAAATTCTCATTTAAAATATTTTCCTTACTTTTTCTGCCTTTTTTCAAAGCGCAGATTTCTCAAATTGATCGTTTACCATGATGTATACTAATTTTTCTACCTCCACTTTGCTTTGCTTACGGCCACGAAAATAATTGGTTTATCCACACGGTAATGGTTGACTAGTACTGACTACAGTACTGAATAAAGTATTGAAACATCTTCCCTATGTACGAGCCATAGAAACGGTATAAATATAGCCTATATTCTAAATGGCAGAACCTTGGAATTTGAATAAAATAGTCAGCAAAGTATTTTCTTCTATTTATTAACAGACTGTAAGACTATCCCAAAGCGAAATAAGGCAAGGGAATCTTGCCACCTTACGGTATAGACGAATGGTAGACTCCATTCACCCTGAAAGGTATTAAACTATGGCCCTGTTATTATAAGCTGTGCCATAGAAAACCCCGCAAGATAAGTTTGCTACATTTATGGGTATACGAAAGGTGCAAATAGTTCACCCTCACGTCTTACATCATTTCAAAAATATTATGACTATTGTAATTATATGATATTAGTAATAGAAAATATGAAACACAATATTAAGTTGCATGATCAAATTTGAACAAACGAAATATAATTCGATCTAATACATTAATTTGACAAAATGTGTAACTTCATATTCCAGCGTTCTTGATTCCTGACCACCATGAACACAAAATAACAAAAAATGCGTCAATTATATTTAATTTATGATATAGTGATCTTCAGCCTATGGAACTTTGCAAACTTTAAGGAAACTACAATAAAGACTGTCCCACTGCAAGATATGATGGCCAGGTAAGATGAAAAATTTCAGACAATAAAATTATCATCATACATTTACCAAATTATTTTGTGATTGGTGAATAGGCTAATTTGTGGGAAAATTGCTGTCTCCAAACTTCATAGTAGGCGTCCAACCGTAGCTCAACCTCGAATATTAAGTGATCCACTTCATGGAAAGTGACAAATTTGGTCTAGAAAATAAAGGAATTTATTTTTATCTAACTTTGACCAATAAAAGCACTACAATTATTATACAAGTTCAAATTTGGGAGAGTGTATTGCAAAGTTTCATAGTGATGCTTTAAAGTCAACGAAATCGGTGCTTGAATGTATATACTCCCAATGGCGCTAAAGTATCATTTATAAATCTTGCATAAGTTAGCTTGTGTAATACTTTCAAATGGTTTTAATGGTATAAGCTAAAGGCTTATTTTACCTAATTATTTATTACATTTTTTTATATATGCTTAGCTGTATTTTTTTTCACTTATTTTAAGTTTTCTTGGCACAATATTTGGTGTTCTGGAATAGGAAAAGAAAAAAAATCAACTACACATATAGGCCTAAAATTGTATTGTGATAGATATGGCGGTTCTTAAGATCTGAGGTGGAAAACATGATGACATTAACCCACCCAGCTACGCACCAATTCTATTCCTCCTTCTTTCTTGGGAAAGTTGGTAATGAGTGAGGAATTCTCCTTGGTAACTATATGCTTTAACCACCTTTCCCGTACAGGACCGTATATTTTCATACATACATTATGTGTGGCTAGTACTTGTAAATGCAGTTAGATCAAAAATATATGATTCACTAGCCCTTGACTCTAGCCACAGCCATCTGTGGTACTCCTATTATTTTCTGTCATAAAAAGTACTTTCACATAGTGCAACAAATATTTCATTACAATAATGTATCTCGTTAAATTATGTATTGATTTTAGCAAGAGGAAATAACAATTGGAACATATTAATGTTTTTCTGGATTTCCAAAAATGGGAGTATTTACAGCTGTCAGAAGATTATTAAATTAATAAGAACGTTATTCTTCTCATAACCTGCCTACGATATGTTAAGAGACTTAACATTTATTAACATACTTAATTCTCTTATTTTATATTTTCATTGCTGCGTTTGTATGTTTAATTGACAACCAGTAAAAATAATACATAATACTTACTGTGAAGTATTTGATTTTTTCCTTAGAATAAGTCCTACTGTGATTACACCTGTTTCACTATGCGGGATCAAGGAATCCAGGATCTATATTTTAACTAAACTTTTAACGAATCTATGTTCTTACACAACCTGTTGCTATAATACTTTTAGAATATTAGTTCCTTTATGGCATTTCAGGTTTGAATGTTGTCAGACGTTTCTGTCCAAGCAGTTTTCACCAATTAAGTTTTATAATATAATTTGAGTTTTGCTATTTTCTGTGGATTGACTTCACTCTTTTGACTCAATGCCCTGTGATTATCAACTCTTCTCAACTATCTACTCCCAATTTTTCTTTTCTTCATTGCTCAGTAATCTCTTTATTTACTCTGCAATATAATATTAGAGTAGGATCCACTACATTTATTATATAGAAAAAAATATACTGTGTATGATTTCCCGTACCTAGTGTATCTTTTAAGATTGTTCAGATTTGCTAAGAAACCAACTACATAAAATTATCTAGTAGTTATTTCTTTGTCATATGTTTCATTGATATAGATCCTTACTTTCAACCTCAAGCTATATGTATATGAGTTTGCTAAGAGTATAAAAATTATTACTAAACAGAGTACATTCTTTACTGCTAATGTATCTATAAATTTATAAACATTTACTTTATTCCTATATGAACTTTTAAACAAAATAAATTAAACAAATATATATAGACCCACTGAAAAATATTATATTTTATTATGTATTAGTCAAATCAATAATAATTGAATGCACTCTTGTTCAGATAATAAAACAAACTGACAGAGCAATTTCTCTCCGTGTTATTAAGCTCTATGTGCCCTCAGCTGTGATTTTATACCATAGTTATTTTATAACTATCTATAAGAACATTTTTGTGAAATTTCTCAATTAGTGTGTTCACTTCTCTATCTTCAATATCCTGCTCGTCCAGTGAATGCTTTCTAGGAGTGACCACTTGCTGGATTTCTGAACTATGCTAATGGTACACAAAATAATAATAATAATGATAAAAAAAATTTTTTACTATTCACGTGGGACATTTTCATATATGGCATTCAGATAAGGTGATGGGATGGTTTCAGCTATTTTAACTATCACTAACAACTTCTCATCAATAGGGTTCAATTGAAAATCCTTCTCAACAGTTACATTGGATCGTTTGACAGGTTCTACTTATTTAAAATTAATGTGAGTAAATGGATTATATATTTGAAATTGGTGTTCACCTTCTAGCTACTAACATTCATGACCATGTTCATATTAGAGTTTTTACCAACTCCATTGCTTTGCAACAAACAGTTTGTGGTTAGGGCTGTCTAAACTGAAATGCTACTAAACATGTCGGATGATAATGAAATAGGCACTAGTTAAAGCTAAAATGGGAGTTTATATTGCTACCCATCCAAGATATACCATTGTATGGCACCTTCTCTAAATTGATAGCATGTATTTATACTGATGTAGGTGTAAGAGATACGACTCACATATTTATGGGCAGCACCAAAAGGTCCTGATTTCCTATTTTTCAAGTGCAACAAAATAAATTAATTTGAAGTATCTCATTCTCATTGCTCATATCTATAGTGGTAAGTTGAAAATTTTATCCCCATATAGGCTAATATATCCTGGAGGCAAGGAAATATACTTAAGATCTTACCATGAATGATGGGAAATTATGTTCATACATTAGAGACCACTTCACTTTATTAACTCGCTGAGATATAATGATATTCAAAATGTTTAGTACACTCGGTTTTAACAAGTCCTTCACAAAAATATGTTTCACTTTCTTTCCAAACAAACGAGAAATTGTGATATATGGAGATGTCCTTTAACACGTTATGAGGTATTAAACATATTTAATATAATTTTAAAAACAACTGCACTTTAATATGTAATATGGGCTCATAAGAGACCATGACTTGTAATTTTATTCTAAGAATGTTGTTAGAATCCTCTGTAAAACTTTCTCAAAATATAGATGCTTATCGCAAAGAATAAGGATCATGTACCCTTTGTTTACCCCATATTGCATTATTTCACTATGTCATAGCTTACAAGATAGTGTCACAGTGGAATCTTTCAAAGTAAGACTGCTTGCTACCTTTCAGAGTAAACCAAGTTTACAGTCGTCAAAGGGATCATAATGGTTTAAATTTGGCGTTATCTTAAGAAATTTATAGTCAAAATCGTTCCTGATTGTGGCTACCAATGTGAATACCAAAGGTTTAAGTTAGCTTTACAATGTCTAGGCTCAGCGGCCCACCGACGTCAAGTCCATTCGTTATGCGAAAAATGGCAGGAAAGAGTATAGGTGTTACATAAATGTTTGTACAGTGTTCTTAAGCCTAGGAATACCCCCAAGTTCTAATAGCACTGGGATTTTTATAATCCTCAATTCAATTTATTTTATTCATAGAGTATCACCCTGTAAAAAAGTCTTCATATGACCATTAAGACTATACATCAAACCAACATGGCTTGCCTGTAAAAACTAAGGAATATACGCTAGATGGTCCTTTAAATGGGGAGTACTTGCTCATTTTTACGATGTACTGATAGTGATTTTTGGAAATTTGTACTCCAGAAAAAATCTTAATCAATTATCCCCTTAGCCTCAATAATGTATTCTTTGGAAACGTATAAAATTATAACAATCTTTTACGATTAACCAAGCCAATAAAATAGATTTCCCAAACCCCATCTGTTTTTCCGGAATTGAAGCCACCAAATTTGGTGTAATTTTATATTCATAAGGGGTATTGAACCATGTACACCAATTCAAATGGAAGGGAAGGGCCTATAACCAAATAAAGAAGATTCCATTACACAATCCCTGGGCTTAAACCTTTCTCCCCCAGCCTAAAATGTTCGCACAAGTACTCCAACAACAAAGTCCAATATAAACAATAAAATATAAGTCAAATGGGTGTAAACACAATAAATAAAAAAGTATATTTCAAATTAACATTCGTGGCTGTAATCAAAAGATTAAAACTGTATTTGACACTATTAAAAGATAAAAAATGTTGATATAGGATCCGCTTCTATGACCACATTGTATAAGGGGTTATTCTCACAATAGACTAGACTGTCTAAGACGGGGATATCGTGGTTCGATCTCAGTCGGGTGTACTGACGGTAGTTTTCCTAAATCGTTTCCCACCCAATCTCCATGAAAATTTGGGTGCACTTCCTCTAAAAAATTTAACCTTCCTCCATCCCTAGCTCATTATCTTAATTAGTATATAGGCGTATAGCCCGAACAGGTAGTAAGACGAGATGCTAAACAAAAGTTTTGACAAAATCATTTTTTAGTGTACTGGATCATCATGCCAACTACTAATGGGTAAGTCTAACTCGCAAGATTCTTTTTAGCATACGCATAAATTCTAATTACAATAGTGGTTTTAGGGATTAGGAAGGTTATATTTAGAGGAATTGTACCTGCAATTGCGTGGAGGGAGACTATAAAACCATTTAGTTAAACATACCTTCAGTAGGGCTTACAGCTGACCTATATTCGAGCCTCGATCTCCCCGTGATGCAGTCCAGTCTATTGCGAGAGTAGCGCGTTAGAGCACGTGGCCATCGAAGCGGGTCGCATTTATATGAATGTATAATTGTTCATAGTGTTAATCTTTCAGTTTTATTTTGTATTGGTGTTAAATTACACAAATATAATTTCTAGTTTGGGCAAGTTTAAAACTCACATTAAGTAATAGAGCCAAAAAGCATAACATTACAAAATTACTTAGAGTGCTTAGTAAGGTTGAGTTTGGTTTATGTGCTTTAAAAAGTCCCTTTTTATAAAATAAATATACTTATTTTTATCAATAACTATAACTTAACTTTTCTTTTGTTAGTTCATTGCTCAATTAAAGTAATCATTTGAAACTGAGGTTTTTTTTTATTTCCACAAACAGATGAAATTTTTTTTATAAGAAGTGTTTTTAATATTCTTTTAGGTTAGGCTTGATTAGTTCAATATTAATTTAGCTAGGCTATGTTCAATTGGGGTAACTTAGATTAGGCTAATTTCATTAAGGTTATTTTAATGAAACTGTTTTTAGATATTTTAATGTAATTATCCTATAGCAACAATAATCCGTAGACCTGCCCCTTACTAAAAAGCTTTGTTATATTAAGTATTTCTATTCAACGTTTACCAATAACAATTCCATTTTTCATTTTATGAGATCAACATTGAACTAATAGGTACAGAAAAATTCAATAAAAGTATCACAAACTGGCACAAGCGCACTGTTTATATTGTTCGATACGTGATTCATGTATTTCACACGATTAAAGAGATAACTTCAACCAACCTTCCATGTATTGTTTCATTTCTTACTACAATATTTTTTTTAAAAAGTATTTTATTGATATGGTTAGCTACTTGTAAAATTATAAAAGTAAATGTAGGACTATTATTTACTAAATTACCCTGTGGCCAAAGGAACTTAAAAGTGTATTGCTGCACTACCAAAGTACGGCACCTATCCCTAACTTGAGCTAGTTCTATCCAGTCCACCTCATTACACCCTATCTCTAACTTGAGCTAGTTCTATCCAGTCCACCTCATTACACCCTATCTCTATCTTGAGCTAGTTCTATCCAGTCCACCTCACTACACCCTATCCCTAACTTGAGCTAGTTCTATCCAGTCCGCCTCATTACACCCTATCCCTATCTTGAGCTAGTTCTATCCAGTCCGCCTCACTACACCCTATCTCTAACTTGAGCTTGTTCTATCCAGTCCACCTCATTACACCCTATCTCAATCTTGAGCTAGTTCTATCCAGTTCACCTCATTACACCACATCTCTTTCAGGTCCATCCTAATGTTATCCACCCAGCTGCTCCTAAGTTTTCCCAATGGTCTCTTCCCATTGGGCTTGTGAGTCAGTACTCTGAACAAGGCTCTAGTTTGTTCCACTCGAGCTGCATGTCCTGCTTGCCGTAATCTGTAATATTTAATTACCCTAACTTAATTGTTAGTTACTTTAAATTTTGGAAACATTATATTTGATATAAGTTTTGAGATATTTGTCACGCTATATAACCTAATATTAAACATTTAAAAATATATATTTTGTATTAAATCAATTTGTTTTCAGTTATTTCCTCAGTCCGTGTTTAATAACCCCTCCAGGCTATTCACAGATTCAAACTAATAGAATTGGGATGATGAATGTAGAATTTAAAGGAGGGTGAAGAAGATTGAAAAACTGTTTAGGAATAACTATCCGAATACACCGTGCAGTAGTTTCGAACCCAAATCATTTCCATAATAGGTAAACCTGCCAAATCAATATCCAACTTAGACAAGTCCCATATTGTGTAGCGCAAAAAATGCCCACAAGGACAGTTACGAAAGATATCATTATAATCATTAATCATTAAAATACATACCGTATATCACTCAATAGAGACTTTTAGTTTAAAATGTCTACTTAACAATATCAGATGTTAACTTGGGATCTTACAAGCCACCAAGTTGAGCCATAAGATTGTCTCTCCTTGATTTTAAATTTATTTCCACTTTTGGTGTACATGACATAAACCATCATCTGTTTTATTTGACGGGAGCAAATTCCTTCTGCAATACCCAGATTAATCTGAATTATAGCTTTCAGGATCATTGTAGGAATATCTTGCTTAGCATTGTTCTAGTGTTACATTTGTAAGTGAATGTATGTAAGACAGAATGCAGGATAAAGATGCAGAAACTCATCGCAGTGGATTGCAAGTTGAAATGGGGCAAATTGTTGGACGAATGTAGTCTGGAGGCTTGATGTTACGGCGGGGAGGAAAGGGGGTTCAAACCCTCATGGAGTTGGTCGAGTGAATGAGAGTGGCCGACTCACTGGAGCCACTGACATTGATCGTGTCTGCAATGGTCCAGCCTGCTTGCTACCAGCCAATGTGTAGTTTGGCGCAGCATAGCCAAACTTATCGTCTCACTTTGGTTGGAACAACAGTTTAGAAAATTCAAACAAATCTTTGCGGCCAACATTGATAATATTTTACTATATTATTTGTGATATTCTATTGTTATTGATAATATCTATAAAAAGTGAAGGCTTCAGATCATATGACTTGATATATGAACATATTAAAATTGTTTTACTAGCTTTTCTAACAGCCAGACATTGTTCTTCCTACCAAAATCAAAGTATAGATAAGCTTTTACAAAATTTAGCTTCTCATCAAACAACTCTTCTTACATGTTGGTAGAGTTAAATGTAAAAAACAAACACTGCGACAGTGATTTAAAGTGGGATAAACATTGGTCATTGGGTGCGACAACTTCTTTGAGTAATTCGAATCCAATATTTTTTTTTATATATATATCTGATTTAAAACTATAAATCCAGGTATATATTATCTTGTATTAAAAAAATTATTAGTAAATACATAAATTTAGTTTATTGTTATAAGAATTTATGAAAAGTACCATTTGTATCCGTTTGAATACCACCATTAAAATTCTTGGTGGCACCAACAAGTCATGTAAGAATAATTATATCTAAATGAAGATAACCAGACTAAGATATCTCGTTACTGCTGTGCAAAAATGATGTAACTTGAAATTAAAGCACTTTGTGATATTGACTTATGAATTAATCCAGTTTTTAATAAGTAAAATACAGTAATTCTATACGGTGTTAAAAAACTACTTTTTTGTTTATTCTAGCATTGCTTGGATGATTTGTGATACACACTTTAAGATTCCATCTTATAAATATCGTGTAGTATTTACAATGAGTAAATGAAACATTTCTTACGCTGTAAAATTAAGGAGTGCATAAACTAAAAATTAGGTCTCATGCTATTAAAATAGGCCCCCTGATTAAATAATTTGCGTGGTGGCATTTTATCAGAAGGTAAAATACATCTAGAAAAATTTAGATTTTAAGGATTGATATTTGTGATAAATAAAGATAAATAATTAGAAATAATTTGTTAAAGGAGATAATCATGGGAAACATGAGATAAGGAGAAATAGGACCAATCAATGAATGATGATAAATGGAAGAGAATAACTATTTCACAAGAGTGAAGCACACTATTCCATCCGGCCTATAAACATATTTACACTAATGTGATAGTGATAAGGAAGATATAAACCTGCATTTCCTTTGAGGTAAAGTGACAATAACACCTTTAGTACACTCAGTCATCTTTTCATAAACAGATTATTATTTGATTATGAAAATACAATTTTTGGAGAAAATAATCTTATTTTGAATCTCTAAGCTTTTAGCACTGATAATTTAATTTGCTATCCCTAGTATTTACTTTAGAGAAACCCCGTGAAGAGAGAAGTATTGTGGTTGTAAAAAAAAAATTGAACTCGATATTTTGATAATGTGGACGTTTCATGACTCCCTGAAATATATAAAGTAGTTTTCACGATGTCGTCTGTCTGTCTGCCTGCCTGCCTGTATCTCGGAGCAGAGCATAAACTATTCTACCGATCGGGATAAACTTGCTATCTAGGGTTTTTATAGGGCTCCCCCGAGGAATTTTGGAATTAGTTATCTAACCCTAAAGTTAAGGGTCAAAAAAAGAAAGATTTTCTCGAAATCTGCAATAACAATTTTGATTAAAATTCGTTAATAGACATTGTCTAAGGTCAAAAAACAAAACATAATGGCAACTATCATTATTCCATGAAAATTATATTTTGTGATTAATACACGTCTTGTCAGAGGTGAAGGAAGGTTTTGGCAATAAGATGAATCTGTGCTTGGGCCGAGGATTGAGCCCTGGACCCCCAGCACAGAAGTCTGACACCTTACCCTTTGATCACCAGGTCAACTTCAAGATCTTATGAAAGGTGACATAAATGCATACATGAGTAGTTAAACTAAATTGCGTTATTTTTCGGTACACTTTCAATCTGTTCATTGAATCGTTTTCAATATATGAATAATTATTTTTTAAATAATACTCAGCAACACGCTTTCCAAACAAGTGAAAGAATAAATTTTTCAAAAATACAAAAGTCTGCCTCAACTACATAGAGGACAAAAAAGAGGATGGGTATAGGAAAATATTATTAAGTGAAAAACTAGGAAACAAAACAAAGAGTATTTAAATTTTACAATTTTGCGCTAGTTAAAACGCATAAGGCACCAATGTGGCAAATTTTTTAGACTTTAAGATGATACAGTTGATAATAACGTACAGTATCGCAACAAATAGGGACAAAATAATAATAAAATATGGTTTTCAAAAGGTTAATACTGGGTATTGTTCACATACATTCTTTAATAGGGGATTATGCTTACTTAAGCCAAGTTATGTAATCGTATTAACTGAAATTCAATATGTAAATTCAACTTATGTAAAAATCAACGTTTGTAAGAGAAACGTGTATTGGTTGACACTTTATAATGGTAAAAGTCTCTACTCTTAAACACTTGAAAATGTGTTTGCCTACACCATATCGTTATATTTAAATTATGAATTTAAAACTACAAGTTTTGGGGACTGGCGCTAAAAAAAACATGAGGACTGGCTCTGTAGCATTTTTTAAACATACTATAATGCTATAAATAATAATCAAAAACACATAGACTACTTTAATACATAATACTATTATTGAAGCAATATTATTAAATAAATATTTGAATAATATTGTATTTTTGTAAATTTTATAAAAAAAATATTAGAATAATGTTAAATTGTAACAAAAACAGCTTATTATTGGCAAAAAAGAATTTAAACATAGGAATTGATAAATACAAAACTACATTACCTAAAACATTGTAACTTAAGCTACTAAATACCTAACAATTATAAAATATATTTTTCAATTAGGACGTATTTTGAAAATAAAAAAACATTACAATCAAGATTATTACAAAAAGTTACTTATATTTTGGTTGAAAAAAGACATATCTTCCTTGAGTTCCTTCCTATACTCCATTCACGGTAGGAATTACTCTCTACAAGGTCTTTTTTCCTACCAATATCCTACTATATAATACAATTCTGGTAAGGCCTTTCAGAAAACAATTCCTACGCTGAACAGACTTTACAATTCGTATTTTTATGTATAATAGCGACCGCACGTGAACAACAACTACAGAAAACTAAAACAACGTGGTAGAACTTGAACGAACTAAGCATTGTAAACACACGGTGACAATGAGTTAGAATTATAACATCACGACTGGCGCCGTTGCGTATTCACAACATCCCTGTATGGCGCTAGTTAAAACTTCCGTATCTCAGAAAATAAACAAATTTCAATGTTTGATGACATCATACTACACAGCAGGAATTAATTGAGGAATACTTGGAGGGGATCCGATCTTATTACCTTTAGTTTACAGAAAAAATAACAACAAAGTTACAGCTAATGCAAAAATGCAACAGCGCCAGTCACGATAGTTTAATCTTTAAATTACCATCACAATATATTTTAGGTTAGGCATAGTTACATTTTAGACATGTATATTTTATATTAATTTTCTACCGATGTATAATATATCTACTTATTATATTTAGTGTAAAAAGTAGTGACAGGATCAAATTGAACAAAATAGGGCTATGTCATATACTACAAAGTAGCAAGGCCCTACTGATGTGATATGAAGGATATACTTTTACTATTTATCATTAGGCCCATATTACACAAAGGTTTACAAATCGCTATTAACAAAACCTTAGATTAAGTAGTCATTAATTTGTCAAAAATACTAGGTACAAAGATGAAATTTAAAGCAACTTAGTAACTAGGACTCGTCTTTTAGTTAGGGCCTACTATGAAGGTTAATGTATGCCGAATTTAGATAAGTTTAAAAATTTAGACTAAAACCATTAAAATTGATTGGTTTCTTGACAAAGTTCTTGACTTTACTCATATTTGAGAGAGAGTTGGGATGGATAAAGATAATAACAGAAATACTATTTTATTTTTGTTGCATATTTTAACCCACTTGTTTCGTTTTTCTTCTCTCCATTCCTACCAAGGAAAATGTCAAATGCTATGTTTTTATTAGTATTTTTTATATCGATTTAAACATTACACATTACAACAACTATTATTTTATGTTGTGACGATCTTTACTCGATTCGTTGAATCAAAATTAAACACAGTTTAAAAATGCTTGGAACAGCAATAAACTATGATTAGCTACATATTTCAACAATCATCTACATTCAAATGTTTCAAGATTCTGCCACTACCGGCTCCACATACATCAAGACACGGTATTTATTAGTAAAAATATTTGTTTCTAAGATTTTATATACACTCTATTAGTTAATATTTGTTTAAGTAAGCCATTTTGAATCTACAGAGCCATTTAAAGCTGCCATATGTCTGGAAATTTGTAAAATTCATACAAATTATTTACGTTTTCTATGAAATTCGGGTTCATGGCCATTGTCCAACAAAGAAGGAAACCAAGCATTTCAATTACCTACCAGTAGTATAAATATTATTACACCAAATCAAAAAACATATGTCTACGTTTCAAAATAAGATGTGGTTCGATAGTACTTCTGTTTATTTTAATATTTTCGTATTAAATAGTTATGAATATGTTTGTGTGTTATTTATATTAATCATATTTAGCAAATAAAACTTTGTAAACCACGTAGCTATATTTAAAATGCTTTAATAATTTAACTTTAGCACCTGTTATAAATGTTTAGTAATTATTTACTATCGAACGTACGAAGTTTTAATGTTTTGCCAAGTAAAATATAATTTGTTTCTCAAAGGAATAGGGTTGCAATTTTTTTTTACCTTCCACAAAACTATATTCATATAAATGAAATATGATTTATATTTCTTTGTAGAATTTATACCACCAAAACCAATGAATGTAGATATATATGAAACTTTGCACATATAAATAGATAAACCTCATTATTTTAGCCTTGTGCTTACTTGTTTTAAATCAACAGTTCGAGCATATTTATTTTAAATTTTACATTCATCTCGAGCTTATCGGCATGTACCACGTGATCACATTTTAGGGAACGCTAAAATCCAGAACATA
The DNA here is from genome assembly GCA_902151455.1 of Timema bartmani. Taxonomy (NCBI): domain Eukaryota; kingdom Metazoa; phylum Arthropoda; class Insecta; order Phasmatodea; family Timematidae; genus Timema; species Timema bartmani. Next base: position 28,701 of record CABFWB010006065.1, read on the forward strand.
ACAAATTAAACTTGGCCTAGGCCTTCGTTATTAGATTGAACTCAAACTGTACAACTTGGGCGTATTTTATTTATTTTTACATATATTTGAAGATTTACGGATTAGACCGCTTTACCATTGATGTGTATATCTCTAAAATCTAGAAACACAGAAAAATGAAACTTTGAATTCATATTTAATGGAACCTGATAGTGTGCAACACAAGTGAATCATTTTTACTTATGTGGAAAACATATCTGGCTGGAACTCCCACAGATAATGCTCAATCTGGCTTTATCTGACTTTATCTGGCTTGATCGTGTCATATCTAGCCTGATCTGAGCGATATATACCAATTGACCTGGACTAAATATGTCTTGACCTGGCCAAGATTTGGCTTAACCTGAGTAACATTATAACTAAACATATATTTTGTTAGCACCATGTCTTACTACCTGTTCGGATTATGCGCCTATGTACTAATTACACAAATGGTTTAGGGATTAGGAAGGTTTTTAATTGAGAGGAAGTGCACCCACATTTTCGTAAAAGGAGAGTATAAAACCATTTAGGAATAACCACCCTCAATACACCCGACCGGGATTGAGCCTTGATCTCCCCGTCGAAGGCAGACTAGTCCAATACGAGAGTAGCGTGTTAGACCACGCGGTCACCGAAGAGGGTAATTAACCATATTAAATTACCATAGAAAATAATTAAATTTTATTTTACAGAAAATTGACTAGATTAAAATTTACTACCTAAAACATAGTTTAATTGCGTTTAGTTTAAATTTTGTAATCCACAATAAATATCTCCATTAACAAAATTTCTTAAAATTAGAATAAACACATTTCATTATGAGATTTGTCAAATAATTTGACCATAACTTTTTTAGTTGTTTCATTTAAATATATAACTTATCTGCAACAGAAGAATAATTGACTAATTTAGTTGGAAACACTTACTAGCTAGTTTGAGCAGTGTCATGGAGGACAGCCATATTGTAAGTTATAAAATATATTGAGTTCCTGCTCTGATTATTAAATATTTATATATATTAAAAGATTATCTTGATATTTGTGTCAACAATACATAGCTTAGTAGAAATAAGGATACACACATCCATCGTGGAACGTCTATTAGTATTAGTTTGAACTAGGTGGAATATCGTTTGAGAGCTTTGGTGACCACCATGATAAAGTAAACATTGGTTTTTCAACTATTAATATTCTATATTAGAAGTTTGTTCAGTATTTATAATAAAGAATATTTAGATAGACGTACTATTGGAACAGTGACTAAATGGTAACCTGATTGAAAATGTGAGACTTTTTTTTAATTCAGTCGTTTGAAATCTACTTGAAACATAAGGTCGATATTGACAAGGATAAATACGTTCTCATTAAGTAAATATTTCTTATGGGATGTTAGAAGAATTGTCCTACTTATTGAAAATAATATTTAAAGTGTGGAAAATATAATCACTTTGCCGGGGTTTCTAGATTAATGAGTGTTAAGCCTAACGAAGTTAGTAGGTCAGTAGTAATCATGAGGGAACAAAATGGCAACGTACACTAAAATTGTAAGCTATAAAACGCGTTTTGTATTAATACTGTAATAATTATTAAAACATTAAAAATTATAATTAACTATTTTCTTTTTGAAAGAGTAATTTATACAGATAGATTAATTCACATTAAATTCACTCAAGAGAATATTCCAAATCTGGTATTCATGGATCTGACCAGATCTGGCCAATCTTGGATCTGGTTATTCTCAGATCTGGTCAGATCTGGGGTTTCTTCACATCAGTACTTTTATTTAATTATATTTAATCTGACGCCTTATACCACTTTACCATCAGATGGGGTAGCCAAGAAAAATAGAAAGCTTAAATTTGGTATAAACTCATGCAATTAAAGGGAACATTAGGTTATGCATCTCATGCGTTTTTTATTTACTTTTAAATGTATTGTAAGTTTGACACCTTAAACCACGTAGCCAGAGGTGTAGATGGATCCAAAACAAAAACATATAAAAATGTTAAAACATTTTATATGTACAGTACTCGAATGAATGTACGGTATCACACATTTATCGTAACCCAAATTTGGTAAGGACTGAAAGTGCAACACAAATTGTTTCTTCAGCTTATATATATTAACTGTTCTACCATTTTAGTTGTTACCACCAGAATGTAAAAATCTTGTAATTATACAAACAAATCCCTTCTCACCGAATTTCCCAACATTCGATCCCGAAAGTGTATTTCTGCATCAAAATATTATTGTCTACTTGATTGTGGGTTGAATCCTGACAGAGACAGTATTCCTAAAGATTATTTCATATAAACAGGTGTAATTTTGGGATAAGGCCAGTTCTTAAAAAATTCATTTTTTATTTTATTTTATCAAACCTCAAACACAAATTCAAAAAAAATGTATAGAGGATTAAATTAAATATTTACTCGGGTGAATATTTGGACGTGACTTTTTATTATTGATCTTCTTCTACCAGTCTGTGTACGTACTATTTCTTATTCAACTTGACAGTGTGTCTAGATGTTCTAATGTTCCTGATTTATCTAACCAACCATCATAATATCCATCCATACGTAGCCTCTGCTTATTTGAAAACACTGCTTTCGCGCCATGCTGCAGCAGTTGAGGTGTAATATTGTCCAATGCACCACCATTATCTTCTGTAGCAGATTCTTACAATGAATCAACGTTTGAATCAAGAGGATGAAGAAATACTGTTGAGGTGCTCCCTTGATTTTATCTTAGTTTAGCCAAAATTTAATTCAAAGACAGTCCTCTGAAACTGAAAGTGTATTAATAATAACAATTTAATTTATCGTTTCCTATATTTGTTAGCCAAATAAAACTACAATTACAATCACTTATTTTACATTCCCAGATTTTTTAAAAATCTTTGGTAAAACTTTTCAAAGACACGATATTTTTTATAGAACACAATCTTACTCACTTACTTAGTAGATTGTTCGATTTCGGCTTCTAGCTGATGCTTCCTCAGCTTCAATAGCCTGCCTCATGAGTACAGCACTTTACATATGTATTTAAAAAACAAGATCATAAATATACAAAGGGGTGAGAAATTGGTGGAGACAAGTTTAAATAGTATGGTAGCAACTTAAATTTTTAATGATCATAAAGCGTGACATTTATATACAACTAGTATCTAAAACATTGAATAAAACTTTGGCAGGCTATTCCTTGGGTGAAAATAGAATAATTCCCATCACCAACCTAAGTTTCTTCTTAAATATTACACCCCTAAAGATATAGCTAAAAACTACTGTTGTGTGAAATATTATGAAAATTGCTCAGGGTATTACAACGAATCTTTGTATACTACTTATTGAAACCTTGATCATTAATAAACTAAATCTGCTGTTACCGTTACCCACCCCATCGTGTAAAAAAGGGGGAGTTGTAACACTTTTTTCTACAATAAAATATGTCAGAGTAAGTATTACCAATTTTTACTTAAGATTACACAATCTGAAGTAAAAATTAACAAAAAAGGTGTCTTAGAGAAACTGTCTAGCTTTCCCCGTTCCCGAGATGATCACACAAGTTTGAGCTCAGAGGCAAGTGTAAATTCCTGACAGGTAGGCAGCCAGAATTGCAGTGTTACTTCGCACTGCAGTCGTTTAGCCATTTTTACCAGCACGTGTGACTATGTATCACGTACATTTGGTAAACAAGGCTGGTTTGTGTGTCATGATGAAGAAGCTCAGATACTTTTCCTTCTTCATAAGCTCCGATGTGTTGCTATTTATTATTATGCTTACACAGCTCACACTTGGGTGGGGATTTTATTCATTATACTCACTGGAGTATTGAAAGCTAAATTAATAAATACAAATTGTAGTAATTGCATGTTTTCATTTCTAGCTCCAAAGGCAGATTTATAGCAAGTGTTCAAAATGGCGGCCCCTAACGTTATTGAAATAATTGAGGTGGCGTATAAATGACTGGCGTACTCTTTCGAAAACACGTGGTGATTCTTGAACCTTTTCATATGCAGCACCTACCCTGGCTAACAGGTCTTCTTCGAATTCAACACCTGTCTCTCACACCAAAGCTTTAACAAAGCTCCACAGAAATAAGTCTAATGGATTAAGGTCAGGAAAGCGTGGTGGCCACGCAACAGGCCTACCTCTTCCTATCCATCGTGCAGGAAATTAAGTGTTGAGGTAGTCACGCACAGCTCTTGTGAAATGAGGTGGGGCACCGTCGTGTTGTAGCCACATTCGTTGTCGAACGGATAGCGTACATTCTCGAAGAACTGTGGCAATGTAACTGTCAGAAATTGGCAGTAGATGTGGCCAGTCAAGCGTTGTGGAATCAGGTAAGGGCCCACAATGCCCACCCAGATGTTGACAGAAAATCTATGCTGATTGCCCATGATGACAGTTGCACAAGGGTTCACGTCAAATGTGAATATTTGTATTATTAAAATAGCCGTCTCTGGTGAATGTTGCCTCATCGGAAAACAAGACTATAGTGGAAAAATAAGGAACCTATCCGCACTGCTGCAGAAACCAGTCGGAGAAATAATGTCAAGGAGCATAATCTGCTGGCCCCAATGTCTGTGGTACGAACGCAGCATCTGATCATGCATGACACACCACACTGTGGAATGGAACACATTCGTTCGGTGTGCAATGGCACGTGTGTTTGTTGACGCGTTATCGTCCACAGAGTTCAGCACATCTTCTTCGACAATTGGAGTGCGAACATTCCTCGGGTGACCAGATCCTCCTCGTAGCTGAAATGTTCCTGTTTCACGAATTCACTGAGTGACATCGGTGAAGGTCTGGTGATAAAGTTGACGTCACGCAGAATATATATCGTGGTACAACTGTGCAGCTGCTCTTGCGTTTCCTCTAGCTTCACCGTACAGCATGACCATGTCTGTCATTTCTGCGTTTGTGTACTTTGCCATTTGACTAGTAATGTGCGCAACATACAGTGAAGTCAGCTATACTTGCTCCCTACCTGGCAGGAATTAACACTTGTCTTTGAAATCAAACTTGTGTGATCATCTCGGAAACGGGGAGAGCTAGACAGTTTCTCCAAGACCACGGTTTGGTTCATTTTTACTCCATGTTTTGTAATTTTAAGTCAAAATTGGTAATACTTGTTCTGACATATTTTATTGCAGAAAAAAGTGCTACAACACCCCCCCCCCCTTTTATACATGATGGGGGTTGTTAACGGTAGCAGCACATTTAATTTAATAATTATCAAGGTTTAAATAAGTAGTATACTAATACTCGTTGTAATACCCTTAGCAGTTTTCATAATATTTCACACAACAGTCGTTTTTAGCTCTAATTTAGAGGTGTATACCACCCTTATTATTCAAGATGGACCCTAGGTTGCTGATGTGAATTATTCTATTTTCACCCAAGGAACAGCCTGCCAAAGTTTGATGAAATATTTTAGAAACCCATTGTATAAGGGCTCTGTAAGAAGGGTCTACTTTGGTTATAAAATAATATTGAGTTTTGACAGTGGTATAGTTTTGTGATGATTTTGTACCAATGTCCACGCTCAAAATATGTTTTAAATATAAACTATTTAAAGTAATTGTCATAAGTTAATCATGTAGTATAAGTTTTGAAATTTAAATTTTTGATAATTATTAATATTTCAATCTAGTTTTGTAATTTTGTTTACCACTAAAAGCTATTTTCCACTATCTGTTCAAAGTTATTAACCTTTTAGAATGTTGAATACAAATCAGTGTTTTCTACACCCATATATTGTATCTGTACAGCAACATATAGAGTAAATAGCATCTAACGACAGTGATTACAAGTCAATCATGTAGTACCTCTTTTTATCTTCAATATTTTTATAATGTTATCGCTCTGTAACTTTTTGTACCACCAAAAAATATATATATTATATCTCCACACATTTAGACTAACCAGAATATTAATTTGGTGATGCCATGTTATTTCTTAGTAACCCTTTTATATTCTAAAATGTTGACAAGGACATTCATTCCACCAAACTATCAGTGTGAGCCATCTGCATTTAACGACACAACAATAAGAAGGTAAAGTGAATAGTAGGTAAATGTAGGACTACTTGTAAGAAACCAGGCTGAAAGCTCTCCAGTGATATTGTAAGCCCACCTTCCCAATCACCGGCAAACCAGAGTAGATAATCTTAACGTTTACATCAGTTGTCCAGTGCTGTGGGACTTGGCTTGAATCAGAGCAGAGATGTCTTGTGGAACAAATAAAGAGCTGTATTGTACGTCGACCAGTTCAAGACCAAACGATTACAGACTCGAATATGGACATTTATTAAAGTATCCCGTCATTTGAGTTTAAAGACATAGAAATATATATAAATGAGAGATCAAACTGTTATTAGATCTATTTTCATGTAACACACACCAGTATGCAAGTGATTAAAGACATCAGTATCATATTGTATAATTTTCCCGTAATTGGGAGGGCGGGGTTAAAATCCATACTGAGTACACAGAGGATGTATTTTAACAATTGTTTTTACTTTTTTTTCAACACAGATTCAGAAATATTTCCTCTACATTGTTTTTTCCTTAAATCCACCCCATCATTTTAAATAGGCGGATAACCCAAACGGGAAGTTTTACACGGTACACAAAATAGAACGATATAATTTTATTACATTACATTACATTATTATTACTAAGCTGGTTATTAATATTAAAGTATCTATCAAATGTGGAGGTTTTAGCTTTCTTTATCTGATCTATGAATAAATGAATGGAAATAGTTTTAGTAGCATGTTAACTGTGAGGTTTCAGCACTTTCTACCTATGGAAACAAGAGCTATGAGCTTATTTATGTCATAAATCAAGACATGTGAGGGTTTTGGAATGTAAAGGAAGGACATATATTTCTCAAGGAAAAGGTCTACTTTACATCAGGGTCTTTCGCAGGATTTTTTTAAGAAAAAAAGGGGGGTGTCAATTATCCATTTTCTATTATTAGTTATAATTAACTGTTTAACAATAAATAACCTAATGTGTTATAGTTTTGGTGACACATAAAATATTATTGAGATGCTTCCTTAGGTGATCAAAAATATTTTAAATATTTGTATTTTATTGGGACGATAAAAAATGTAAGCACAAAAAAAACCGCAGCACTCAACCACTTATGACGCATCGGTACCATCAGCTTGTTTAAGATATACATTAAACATCATGGAAAAAATGATTAAATAGGCGTCTTACAAATATCGCTTATCGCTGGGATCCACTACTGGAACTGTTTTTGTTTTCGTCTCATTATATTTATGTCATTTTATCTAGTTTTATCTAGTTTTATCCCTCCTGTGCGCACAGCCCTGCTGTCATATATTTCCACCAAAACTAAATGGGATGAGATTGATGCAATCATAAATAAATTAAATGACACAATCATAAACAATTTTTACATGGTTATTATAGTTTGGAACGTAAGTTTGAAAGCTAAGTTATCAGTAAGCAACCCCTAAATAGGTTTTCATAAGAAAAACATATGTCTTATTTATCAATCTTATTAAAATATTCTTCAGATATAAATTTTAACGGTATTGTTAAAACCATTTTAAAATTTTCAAAAATCAGTGTTTAGTTAATAACCCTTAAATACAATTTATATAGAAGCAAGCATACAATCTTAATTATAATTTAAAACATTGCCCAGATACACATTTAAATAAAGCAAATGAGACAGGCACCAAACAAGTTTGGACAAGAATAAACCGTGGGAAGGGGAGGGGGAAAGCCAATAGCCAATCACAGCACAGGGATTTAAGCCAATCGCAGCGCTGTCACACACAATTGCTACATCATAATACACACTTTCTCATAATTGGGGTCAAAGGTCAAATTGTACCCATGGGACACCCTAAGTAGTGGCGGATAACGAAAAGTTCTGAGCTTTAACAGACAAAAAGAGAAAATTAAAACAGTGACTAAATAAAAAAGCACCAACAAGATGTCAATGACGTCTTGCTTCCTTCCTTGTTCCTTCTTTACTATTCGTGCAAATCGATTCTTGATCACGTGATTGCCAATGCAACAATCAAGGGTATGTATCAAAAAGAACGCACATAAGAATAATAATCGGGCTTAGCCTTTGACTTTGGAACATTTTTAGAGGGCATTCTTAAGGGATAAATTTGTTTGTGGTTGGGGATCAGAGAGTATGTAAAGAAAGATACCAACGAAAGTTAACCTAGCCTTTCAGCAAGGCTTAACTAGCTCTAAATTTGGAATTGTCTAATTCACAAACCCAGAAGATACAATAGTCAACTGTGTCGTTGTCAGGACTAAGTGCATCAACGTTTGGACATCAAAGTGAAGAAAAACTTTCTGGGAATTCACAGTCTCAAAAAGAACAAACAAAGGGAGAGAGATCAGCTGTCAAGGAAATATCGAATATGTGGTGAAAAATTCTGAGTATGCATACTATGTTAAATACTGGACTTGTTTGAAATGTAAATAAATGGTACGGTGCACCGCACAGACTTTCTCTCTCTTTCTATAAACTCGTAAGATTTCTGAACGAAATAATGTACATTGTATCATCACCACT
>CABFWB010006066.1:6224-18390 GCA_902151455.1 Timema bartmani
TTGAAAGTTATTGGTTTTATAAAAATATGTTTCGAGTAAAATATTTGTATTATAAATATATCTACATATTTGTGATGATAAGTAATTTCATATCTCAAATAGTTTCGGAGGTATGATAAAAAGTGAGAATTTACACATAAAAACCAGTGCCCTCAAAGTAATTTGCCGAAATATTGAGGGTAGCCATTTTGTTTAGAATATTTATAAATGCTTTGAAATGAAATTTAATCAAAATCGTTAGAGCCGATTTTGAGAAAATCGACTTTTTATCTTTTTGCCCTTCAGTAAACTACCCTTAATTTTAGGGTTAGATATCCAATTCCAAAAACCCCTTGGGGCAAATTATGAAAACTCTGGATACTAAGTTTTAGCCCAATCGGTAAAATAGTTTAGTCTCTAGTTGGAGGTACAGACAGACAGACAGACAGACGGAAATTCAAAAACCACTTTTTTGGATTCGGGGGGTCATGAAACGTCGAAATTCATCAAAATCTCGAGTTCGATTTTTTTTACGATCACAATACTTTTTCTACATGTAAGATAGCGAGAAATTAAAAATATAATGTTGAAACGTTGAAAAGATAAATATTGGTTTAGTTGGGGGGGTCCTTAACCATGTACAATACATCCCTGAGGCCTCCACAGGTATAAATCCACTTTACGGGATTCGAAACCTGACCTCTCCGTCATCGGCGGTCCAGTCTACTTGCGAGAGTGACGCGTTAGATCATTTGACCAGCGAAGCAGGTTGTTTTATTATTAGTAACAAACATAATAGGTAACCAAAAGCTTTAGCTTGCACTTTCTGAAGATAAGGTTGCGTCAACTCACGGAACAAACTTGACCTAGAACTGAGGGTAAAGTCTGAAACTTCATCTCAATCTGTATGAGCTAAACGTACTGGGTTTGTTTCCCTGCACGACTAACTTTTTTCCTCCATTTATTTGAGGTATTTAACGTGCACTTTCTGAAACGACTGATAATTTTAGCATAAAACTTATAAATTAAATTATAGAACAGACACAGCAACCAGACACCGGCCTTCAATTATTCACTGTCAATGGTGGAAACCACAATTTAAATATATTCTTTTTACCAACCATACCGTCCAACACCTTATCTCGGTCGGTAGCGCGTCTGTCCACTGAGCTAAGGGTCCCGGGTTCCATTCCCTGCATGGTCGAAAAATTTATCATTGGTGAAATGTGGGTTTCCTCTTTCACGATGATGAAATTGACAGCCGGGGGATAACGCGTTGTCTACTAGAATCAATATTAGTTTGTAAGTCGTGAGGTTTAGAAAGTAGACTATATTGACTATGTTGACTATGCTTGAAGGAGGTGGGCAGGGAAGTTGATAGTCGCCCCCTGTGACCTGAATCTCCAGATGACCTGGATAGCTGTGGTCAAATGGAGGCTCATAAACCTGTCAGAGATAAGACTCTTTTTACTGCCCTGATAACAACGGTCAAATTGGGTCCATTGAGACCACCTTGAGGGGCAGATAGGGGGATGGCGGAGTCAATATTGGCCATCTTTAGTGCATTATCAACACAGGCACATCAAACTAATTTCGGAATGTTGAGCTATACCAACATAGGCACATCAAACTAATTTCGGAATGTTGAGCTATACCAACACAGGCACAACAAACTGGTTTCGGAATGTTGAGCTATACCAACACAGGCACATCAAACTAATTTCGGAATGTTGAGCTATACCAACACAGGCACATCAAACTGGTTTCGGAATGTTGAGCTATACCAACACAGGCACATCAAACTGGTTTCGGAATGTTGAGCTATACCAACATAGGCACAACAAACTGGTTTCGGAATGTTGAGCTATACCAACACAGGCACATCAAACTGGTTTCGGAATGTTGAGCTATACCAACACAAATAGGCTACAATAAATAGTTTTTAAATATTTATTAAAAAAAATTAAAAGCTACTAGTGTTTTATCTGTATCCGTCCCCCCGCACCACTCCGTGAAGTTGTGAGTGATACCGCCAGATGGCAGCAGAAGCTGACAGACGGACCCATGGGGGTGTTCTGCTCACACAAATAGTGAGATGATGGTTGGTTAGGGGACAGGGTGCTAGTTTTCACGGTGTGTGTGTTAAAGATAAGAATACATTATTTTAAACTCGAAGCCTCCCTCTTGGGGAAAATACACAAGATGACTGCTGCCCTACCCAGTAGCGCCTAAGGCTAAGCCATTGGGACTGGCCAAGTTTACAGTTGAATATATCTATCGATAAGAGTTCTCGAACTATCGTATGTTTTCAAGTATATTCTCAATAAAATAACACTGATCAAGGTGGATAAATAGGAAACACGAGCCAAGGTCAGAGTTCTGCAGTTTTTAAATCGTGACTTCTTTTATTTTGTCTAAAGAAATCAACTAATGCTGTTATGCTCACGACAAATATCAAGAACGGTTGATTTCACCATGTGTAGAAAATGAAACTATATGTTTATACTGGAGAAATATTTTATTTATGTTGGCCAAAAAAAAGTTTTGCTATAAAAATTGCGAAAATAGTGGCCTTTTCTCGTGTTCCCTACACCCCCTCCTTAATAGATCAAATGNAAGCATCTTATAAAAAAATCCTGCTATACATATGATAATGTGTTGCTACCGACACTTAATAAAAAATCCAACGGAGAACGCCCCCCTTCCCCCCATATTAGTTTTACGTGACCTTGAACTGATTCACGCCTGATCCTATTTACCATAGCGTACAAAACTAATGAATTATTCATCAGCATCATAGAAAACAGAAAATTAAAATCTCTAATGCAGATGGGCGATAGTTTTTTTTAAATACAAGATCGGCCCCATAAACATTTCAATTTAATTAGAATTCAAAGTAGCCCTCCTTAGCTTTGATTTATGACCGTCATATTGTCGAGTTTATTGCTTCTTTTCATTACGACCGATAATCTTAAAACCTTCACTTATTTCAAGGACAAATAAAAAAAATTAAATGTCATCGTTTAGGTTAAAGGTTTTTTTAAATAAACAATTTTGATTATGTAACTGATTAGTCGCCAGCACCGATGGGTGTACGAACTAAACGTCAAGCTCTTTTACTAATCTTGTTTGCCGCTTACTAGGGAGGTCAGGTTTCAAATACCGGAGAAGTGCACTAAGATTAATTTTTTATCGATCTCACTCCACGCAAATGCGGTTGGATTTACTCTAAACCCTACCTTTCTCATCCCTCCTTTAGGCGGGTACAGGGAAGGAAAAACTGGTCGTAAAATAAACTTCGATTAATAAAATAAAAATTTTGGGCGTCTTTTTATTAATTTAAGAGCATTGGGTTCGAACTTCGCCGAGACTGGAAGTGTATTTCTGTGAAACCAGTTTGGTTCTCTTTCAGCATGTACTCCTCTCTTTTAAGTGCTATCAGAAGATGCGTTTTACAAGTGAGTCATAGCTTTACCTAAATAAGAATTCCCCTTCTAAAAAAATATATTTCCACCTTCAACTTGTCCCACACTTTTTTCCCTCTAACTCTACAGATACTTGCAAAGAATATTGATGGTCTTATAAAACAACAACATTGTATAACAACGCCACGTTGCTGTAAATAAATGTGCGGAGATAAAACTATAATTAAACAACGTGTCCAGACTTCAGATACAATATGTGTAGTTAGTGCGGATGCCGGTAGGTGACTCCACTGTTACAATCGTCAAAACAACACGTCTACATAGACCGTAAGTTTCGTATCAACCTAATCTTTAATGATCCTTATTATTTTCGTATCATCCTAATCCTTAATGATCCTTATTATTTTCGTATCATCCTAATCCTTAATGATCCTTATTATTTTTTATCGCATCTACACAATCCGTCAATCATCAAGCTGACCCGCCACACTTAAAATCGTTACCACGGGCGTAATTTAACAGCACGAAAGCAGAATTTCGGGCTCATATGAGTGCAAACGTAGCACAATCACACTGTATAAATTTGAACCTACTTGGAGAATGTGGTAGGCCAACTAGATGTACATCGCTCTTTACAAACTTCACCTGAGGGGTGAATCGTATCTCGGACATACAGGAGGGCGGGTTCCCCCCACCCCACCCCCTTTCCTTCGCAATACCGGCCGGAGAAGTTATATAAACTAGCCTGGTTTTAAAATTAACCCAAACAAACTTCATAAGTATTTCTCTCTCTCTGTTAGTAGGTCATGTTTAAACTGCCCGAATCTACAGATTCGTCTCTCGTGCGCTGGACGTTCTTTATTTGTCATGTCCAGCAGCGCTAGCGTCTCTGGGTTGGTTCCCCCTGAACAGTGACGTACCCAGAAAGAAAATCTGGTATTCATTCCCAACTGGGCAAGCTATTATACATCCCCCTCCCCACCATACATATTTTAAGAAAAAAAAATAGTATGTTCAACGTCAAGACTAATAATGACTCGGGACTAAGAGGTTATACCCAAGAGAAAATTCACCAACACTAGCATGGAAGGAGGGTGGAAAAACCAGATGACTGATAAATTACAAGTGAGAAACCCCCCTCCTACTCTTTCCCTTCCCCTTAAGTACACCAACCCTAGATTCGAATATCTGACATTCTCTCCCTTAACGGGAAATCCAATCTAGAGTTAACCTGGTACCTTAGACCATATGACCACCGACGTGTCTTTTTTTCATATTGTGGTTTCACATCCTCTCTTTATATCAGTGGTTCCCAACCTTTTTTTCAGCTGACCGCCCTTGGTAGATCATCATATTCCCCCCCCCCTCTATTTTGGTATAGTTATAAACCTAAAAAAAACACTTTCTAGTCATTTCTTTAATATATAAAAAATCATTGTAACACTGGCAGCAAATTAGTACAAACAAATGACTGAAAATTAGTGTGATGATTGGCACTGTTCTGTTTTCATCAGTTCTTTAATATTGGGTTTCATGTTTGTCACAGCTCAAAGCAAATCGCTTTCCTCTTCAAGTCAACTTTGTTTAGTTTCATAAAGTTCATAGGTGACCTGGCGGTCTAGGGGTAAGGGGACTTCTGTGCTGGGGGTCCGGGGTTCAATCCTCGGTCCCGGCACAAATTTATCTGATTGCCGAACCCTTCCTTCATCTCTGACAAGACGTGTATTAATCACAACTTGTGAATGTGTGGAATGCCAGGCCTCCACCGTGGTTCGGATCCCACGTTAAACTCTAGGTCCTCCATTTCATCTCACAATCACCCTACCATTACACATTTGCGTAAGTGCGTACAACCCGAACGGGTAATAAGACGCGGTGCTAATAATAATAATAATAATAATAATAATAATAATAATAATAATAATAATAATAATAATAATAATAATAATAAAGGTCATAGTTTAAAATTCGGTGGTGTTGCACTTGGCCACCACGTTATAGATTAGGAGAAAAAAAGAGCGAATCTGTGGCTCGGGGGGCTTCAAAATAAACACGTGCATACGCATTAATGTTTTTTTTATTGGGTTGATAACTCCTATTTTTACAACTGATAGGCAGTGTTGCCAATACTGCAAGAACAAAAATTTTTCTTCGTTACTTTAGAAAAGTGATTGAAATAAAAATTGTTTTCAATTCTTAGCGGATTTCTGAATTTGTCCACGCCCCCCTATGTTAGAACCACTGCTCTTAGATAAAAGAATACCGGTAAATATCCTTTAAAATTTCACCCTTATCATCGTGTGACCTAATAATATAATTTGGTGTTATTTGCGGAATGAACCAAAAGATACGACAATCCTGTAACATAAACAACAGTTCAATTTTTATAAGAAGAGTCTTTTAGAAAACACAAACTTTATTTGGTCAACATTAATGACATTTTACTATAGGCCTACTACTATTATTACTATTTTATAGGTATTAGTAATATATATCAAAAGTGATAGCTGCAGATAGTATGGCTTGACGTGTGAATTGACTTGACGTATGAATATGGGATAGTAGATCTAGTAGCTTTCCTAGATGTCAGATAAAGTTCTTCCTATGATCATTAGACTGTAGCTATCACAACTTGCCAATTATTTAGTAGTCCCAAGCGATAGCACACTGACTTGAAACGGTTAATATTTTTCCGAGTTTTGTTTTCAAGATTATATGTATAAAAAACAGGCTTTTTATACTAAAAGTTGTGATTCTAGCGCTAAGGTTTGCAAGCACATTATATTCAAATCATTCATACCACATAGATATTAATTTTGAACTCGCAAGGGACCAAACCAAAGTATTTTGGAAGTAATGAGAGAAAGATATAATTTAAACTTTCTAAAGCACTAAACATCAATTCAACCTCGGTGGTCTTGGGGTAAAGTGGTCGCTTCAAAACCCGATGTTGTGGTTTCAAATCCAGCCGTGTTTGATGGATTTTTCTTGAGCAATAAGCCCGTAGCACAACTTCCTTCGGAGAGGAAGTAAAGTCATCAGTCTTCATGTCGATTGTGGCTTGTAAAAGAACCCTGGAAGGTATGTGAAAATACCTTTACCAGCTATCTCTGATGGAAATTTGCTTTTGTTGATACAATCAGTTTATTCAGAATATCTCAAATAAATAAAACTAAACTTCAACCACATTGTTCAATTGATATATTTTTTAAGTAAATTAATAATCGTAATAGTTAATTTTTATAGGGCACATATAAAAGTGCTGTTTTATAAACCTACGCTAAAAGGAAGGAATAAATCAACACGTCATTTAAGACACAACTGGCTAAAAAAAAAAAGGTGTACCAACCTCAGTTTTTAAAATATCTTGAATGCCATTTTTTGGGAAGGCATCTTAAAACATGGCAAATCCAATTGCGTAGAAAAGGCACATAGGCCTGTGCACCCTTTTTACGTTACCCTCCTCAATGTATAATATTATTACTTTATTTATCAGAGCCACCAGAATATTACGTTTATCGTAATATTCCAGTATTGGATTGTTTGATTATACAGGTGGTGGAATTTCGGTATTCGGATCGTACAGTTGGCAATGCTGCGGCTTTCCTAAGGCTCAGTGTTTTGTTTTATTTCTTGTATCCATTCTTTTGCATCACGCAATCGTAAAGGCAGCACCGTAAAAGGCGTATTCTCAAATAGTTGCATAATTTTCATGAACCAGGTTTTGTGTCTAGTCAGACATTATTTTGGGCGGCTTGGTGGGGAGTAGAAATGTGCAAAGAGGCCTCCCTCTTCTTCCGAGACCCTACCTCACCTCTTGTACCCGGAGGAGGGCCAATCGACAAATATACAGGTTGTTCGGAAACGCAACGCCCATATTGCACATATAATTTGTTTGAAGCATAAGTAATACAAAATCTACACTAACATCCCGCAAACTACGCTAATACCACTAAATCGTGTTCATAGTTTCGGCATACAGCACCAGGAGAGCAAATCTGTACAACAAGTTGCACGAGAATCAGGTGCGTGGCACTGCACGTGTAATAATGGCAAGCACTTGCTGTGATGTAGGACCGTTAATGATGACCCTCAAAACGTATTCCCATTTCTAAATGGACTGGTGAGTTGTATACTATTAATTTATGGTATGTTCTGCTGCCGTGCTCCAAGATGTTGAGGTGTGCAGTGCCGTGTGTCTTAACTCATATGCAATCTGTTGTACACGCATACTTGCACAGCTTTACTCTCCCGGCGCTGTACGCAGAAACTTTGAATATAATTTGAAAGTATTAGCATAGTTTGCGGGATGTAAGTGTAGAGGTATTTTGTATTATTTTTGGTTCAAACAAACTATATGTGTAGTTTGGGCGTTGATTTTCCGAACATCCTGTATATGATAGTCTACATACATTACATTTTCCCCTAATCTAACGAATGCCAATTTAAGATGGCGTTTTCCACTAGCGTCCGTATTTTTGTAGTTTTTTATGAAAAAATCTTATTTTTGGTCAAAATAAATAAAACACGCATGTATTATTTAGATTAATTTTCTACAACAAATTTTCAATATTTGTCATGGGCATCGCGGAATTTGAACATATTTTTTTTTAAATAAGTTTTTAAAAATACAATTAATTAAGACAATATAATCATATCAGTGTAAATCTAAAGATGAACAGAAATTCTTACAAAATAAAATATAATTTAATTGATTGGTTTCTAAACTAGGAAATAAATGCTATTGAGAGGAAATGAACACAATTTTGGCTATAGCCACACTATACTGATGACAAGCCAAAATCTTTTGGCGCATTTAAATATTTGCTTAATTTTACAACTAACTTCTGTGTGAATCAATTCTCTCACTATTCTAATGGATTTGAACTACGGTTATTAATGATAAATTGTTAATTTATTTTCACGTAATATCATCCCTTACCAAACTAAAAGTATTCGAGCCATCACAAAAACCAACCTTGCTGTTCCCAGCCAGTTATTATCTCTGAGTGAACTGAAAATGATGTAACAGATAAAATCAGAAAAGGAAACACTTGTTTTGAAAAAGTTGGCATCAATCCTATCTTTGATTAGTGGTGATCCCAAAACAACGGTTTTATTAATAGCATTTTGTTGTCACGGCACCGCGCTGCTGCAATCTCTCGGCTTGAGGTTGTAACTATTAACATTCCTCACGTGCCGGCCTCTTCGTCTGGACCGGTCACGCACATGAGATACTGTTTATCATCTCCGGCCACGACTTTGACACGGAGAATGTGGTTAAGCGGCCCGAGGAAGGAAATACGGATAATTATTAAGGATCACGGGAGAACTATAATCAAGAAACATTTAACTCAACTTAGAATGTGGGAAGTTGATTGAATATAATAGAAGTAACGGGTTTGTTAAATAATATTTTTACTTTCTGGATAACAGTTGATCACAAAGAAAGGAAAATAAACGTGGGGGTCAAACCAACCGACCATCACTGCAACAATTATCAAAACAATTAGCAAACACGAAGACTTGTGCTTAATTTGGTAGCAGTTGGGTCCTAGTTTTTCAGCGATGTTTGAAGTAATATCACATGCGCATGTAAGAGATAATTTAGCAAATTTAACAGTTCTGAAAATTGAAAAATGTTACCTGGACACGGGAATAGAACCTGGGACCTTTGGCTTGGTACGCCAATGCTCTAACCACTGAGTTATCCAGGAATCGTTCCGTGCCCAGGGTCATTCTTCACTCATATTTTAAGGCAGAGCCTATGATGAACGTGCGGAAATCGTCGGCTACAAATGTGTGATTTTTTTATTAATTTTTTATTAATATCACGAGCCATCAGATAACGCAGCCACCTTCAACTCGGTAGTTGGCTTATTGCTGCCACTTGTACAATTATTATAATTGTAAGGGATTGCATATTTAAGAATAAATAGCCAAAGCTATTATTTATGCTTTAAGTGAGGATTTACTCGCATCTAGATATCATATTCTAAAAATTGAAAAATGACACCTGGACACAGGAATCGAATCCGGGACCTTTGGCTTAGTATGCCAATGCTCTAACCACTGAGCCTTAAAATATGAGTGAAGAATTACCCTGGGCAATGAACGATTCCTGTGGACATTTTAAGGCCCTCTTAGAAAACATAAACATATTATTTTATGCCAAAACTGATAAAATTTTACAATAATATATTATTGTTATTTTATAGGTATTAATAATACCTATCAAAAGTGACAGCTGCATGTCACATGAGCTGACGTATGAATACGTGAAAGTAGATCAACTAATTTTTTCTAGCGGTCAACTATGGCCTTTCATTGAAAATTTGGGGTATAATTCAACTTATTCTGGCAATACTCCTATGATACGTCAATGTATCTTAAGGCGATTGGCGTGAAAATGTAGAGCCATGGGAACAAACGGTTATCTTAAAGAATTTTTATTGTTTTACCATTTTCTTTTCGGAAACAGTTTGTTCAAGAATAGAAGCGTGTTGATTAAGTTATACTTTTTATATACACACCTCCTCTATAATTTTAATATAGTGATCAAATATCGATAAAATTGACATTTTTCAGTAGAAAACTGGCGGCTTCATAACAAAAAATAAGAAAATGTAACACCGAATAAACATTGATGCATTATCTTAGAAGGGGTGTTGAAAATATTAACATAAACATTTCACTTGTTCCAGAGAAAACTGATATTTCCAAACGTATGATTTTTCCGCAAGACCGTTTCCGTGATCCATCTGTTTTTGTTGGCGTGGAAGGATACTTTGGTTGGCTGTGAAGCCACGCCACGCCTTTCAGCCTCCCGCCTACCATCCCACAAAATAGGTTTCAGACTTGCACTCGACAGGGCCAAGGGCCTTAAGTAAATTTATGATTACGTTGAACACATTTTGTCAATCTCAATAAAAAATATTAGTCGCCCTGTTGGTGACGCTGTACAGGTTTCTCCGAATGTGAAAACCACATCTAGCCAAACTGTGACCACAAGTAGAGCTACAGACGTATTAGACAGACAAAGATAGGAGAAAGTGTTTATTTCACAGAACTCTCGAGGCTAGAGATTTTCGGACAATCCTGGGGCTTATTATTAATTGTCCCCCTCTTTATCCTTCCCTATCACCTATCATGTTTAGGGAACAATAAACTTTCATTTTTCCTTCTGATCTGATCCGCTAACCTCAAACTTTCTTCAGGTGACCGCAATCGCCGATGGCCGCAAAACAAATCTACCGATAGAACAGAAGAGTAAATTAAGATATACCTTGATTTTCTTACCAAGGGATATTTGGATCACCTTTTGGAAAATACAAACGTCCTTTTTTATGTCAACATTAATAACATTTTACTATATTATTGTTACTATTATTATTATTATAATTGTTAATTTATTATCGTTTAGTCAAATACCTGAAGATTGGTATGATTACTATTCATCCAGAGTTGGGCATGCACTCAGCAATTCGGCTGGTTAGTGGTGCCTTCACCATCTGGTAGAAACCCCATGTACTAGGGGGAGTCAGGAAGTGTGGTGGTTGTGCCCTTCCGCACTGAATTTCTATGAAAAATCCGTTGATCTCAGCTAGGTTTGAACCCACGAACATCGGGTCCTGAAGTGAGCATTTTACCCCATGACCAATGAGGTCAATTGTTGTTTTTAATGTAGTAATAATATCTGTCAAAAGTGACAGCTGCAGATAACATGACTTGACGTATGAACACATAAAATTAGATTTAGTAACTTATTCTAGCTGTCGGATATTTCAATTCGATAGGATTTTCATTCATTTTTATTTTATTTGAAGTATTTAATGTGCACTTTCTGACCCGAGTGATTATATCATCACACGACTTACAAACTAGCTAATATCTATAACAGACACAACATCAAGTCCTCATTCGTTAATTCATCACTGTGAAAGGGGAAACCCACATTTCACCAATGATGGAATTTTTCAGCCATTCCGGAATCGAACCTGGGACCCTTAGCTCAGTAGACAGACACGCTACCAACTGAGCTCAGGTGTTCGACTCAATACTTAAGAAAATGATGGTATACAATGGACACTACAGTTCTCAGCGTTTTAATATCAGTCCGGGCTACCAGCTTGCGAGATCTTCCATCTCGTGGTGTCAAGTTCATGTGGTTTCGGGATGTCTGGGTTGGAATCCTGGCTGGGTTTACTCAGGTAGTTTCTCCCCACCCCCTAAAAGGTTCAACAATCTTCTTTCATGCGAGCCGCGGACACCTTTCTTCTAAAGTCTACCTTTGCTATCCCTGGTTGGTATTGGTGTAAATATGTGGATAGCCCGCACGGGTAGTAAGACGCTGAATGTGGAAAAAACCCACATAATTTACCATTCAGATACAGGAACGAAGTCCTCCCTGACCACTCAGATACAGGAACGTAGTCCTCTCTGACCACTCAGTTACAGGAACGTAGTCCTCTCTGACCACTCATCTACAGGAACGTAGTCCTCCCTGACCACTCAGTTACAGGAACTTAGTCCTCCCTGACCACTCAGTTACAGGAACGTAGTCCTGACCACTCAGATACAGGAACGTAGTCCTCTTTGACCACTCATCTACAGGAGCGTAGTCCTCCCTGACCACTCAGACACAGGAACGTAGTCCTCCCTGACCACTCAGACACAGGAACGTAGTCCTCCCTGACCACTAAGATACAGGAACGTAGTCCTCCCTGACCACTCAGATACAGGAACGTAGTCCTCCCTGACCA
>CABFWB010006067.1:22370-37265 GCA_902151455.1 Timema bartmani
CCCCCATCCTTCTCCCCCTCTCGTGCTTCACCAAGATGTACACTTAAGAGAGTGCGCTGACGTTTGTCTTTTTACCTTGTTCGGGATTCCAACCATGTCCTGATTTGTGACCTCAGCAATATAGGTCAGGCAAGGTACATCCACTGGTGGTTTCCAGTACTGCTCCCTTACTACCCATAACAACCTTAACTCCACCAGCCCTTGGGCTTTAGGAGGGGGAGTAACGCCATTTAAGGTGGGATGGAAGGGTATATGAGAGAAAGCCAGTGTTTCTGCAGTTTTGATCGTAAAACTTTTTTTTTTGTCAAAACAAATCAAATATTTCTCAAGTAGAAACGTATAGTTTAATTTTCTTCACAATGTGATATCAACAGTTGTTGAATACCTGTCAAAGGTGTCCTGTAATTTAATATCAACTTTTTCTCTTCGTTTAAAAAGTTTGTCATCTCATGACGCTATAGCCATGACAGATATTCAACAACTGTTGATAACAGCACGTGAAGAATATTAAACGCTTACGTTTCTATTGAAGCACTATTCGATTTATTTTGGCAAAAAAAAAAAAGTTTTGCTATAAAAACTGCAGAAACACTGACCTTTTCTCGCGTCTCCTGAATCCCCATCTTAAGAGGGGGGGCCTTGATAGCTGATATATTGCCAAACAGATGTTGCGTTTGGGTTAAATACTGACAAAAACTTTAACCGGTATAATACCATAGAATTGAACTGTAAGATAAGGTTCTTCCTATGAAAATTGGACTGTAGTAACCTTTCTATCCTTCCTATGAAAAGTGGACTGTACTTGCTTCGATGGTCACGTGGTCAAAATGTTTATCTCATCTAGTCTGGTTTGCCAGATATCCTGGTTGGGTAGTAGGACACTGTGGTTGGTGATCTAGCTAGGCTTAGGATAAAAAGCCTAACGCTAGGCATGAGCCTAGTGTCAGGTATGTTACAGTACCTAGACACAACCCTAGTGCCAGGTATGGTACAGTACCTAGACACGAGCCTAGTGTCAGGTATGGTACAGTACCTAGACACGAGCCTAGAGCAAAATATGGTACAGTGCCTAGGCACGAGGATTAAATCAACGTCTTCTACACAAATAGCATGACTTACCAACCTCTTAATATACAGACCCAAACATGATGTAGTAGTGATCTTGTCTGTGACTGTACCTTCAGACCCGTGTATTGTACTTGAGGTAGTGATATTGTCTGTGACTGTACCTTCAGACCCGTGTATTATACTTGAGGTGGTGATCTTGTATGTGACTGTACCTTCAGACCCATGTATTGTACTTGGGGTGGTGATATTGTATGTGACTGTACCTTCAGACCCGTGTATTGTACTTGAGGTGGTGATCTTGTCTGTGACTGTACCTTCAGACCCGTGTATTATACTTGAGGTGGTGATCTTGTATGTGACTATAACTTCAGACCCATGTATTGTACTTGAGGTGGTGATATTGTATGTGACTGTACCTTCAGACCCGTGTATTGTACTTGAGGTGGTGATCTTGTATGTGGCTGTACCTTCAGACCCATTATTGTACTTGAGGTGGTGATCTTGTCTGTGACTGTACCTTCAGACCCATGTATTGTACTTGAGGTGGTGATCTTGTATGTGACTGTACCTTCAGATCCGTGTATTGTACTTGAGGTGGTGATCTTGTCTAATGGCTGTACCTTCAGACCCATGTATTGTACTTGAGGTGGTGATCTTGTCTGTGACTGTACCTTCAGACACGTGTATTGCACTTCAGGTGGTGATCTTGTCTGTGACTGTACCTTCAGACCCATTTATTGTACTTGAGGTGGTGATCTTGTCTGTGGCTGTACCTTCAGACCCATGTATTGTACTTGAGGTGGTGATCTTGTATGTGGCTGTACCTTCAGACCCATGTATTGTACTTGGGGTGGTGATATTGTGTGTGACTGTACCTTCAGACCCGTGTATTGTACTTGAGGTGGTGATCTTGTCTGTGACTGTACCTTCAGACACGTGTATTGTACTTCAGGTGGTGATCTTGTCTGTGACTGTACCTTCAGACCCGTGTATTGCACTTCAGGTGGTGATCTTGTCTGTGACTGTACCTTCAGACCCATGTATTGTACTTGAGGTGGTGATCTTGTCTGTGACTGTACCTTCAGACCCGTGTATTATACTTGAGGTGGTGATCTTGTATGTGACTGTACCTTCAGACCCATGTATTGTACTTGGGGTGGTGATATTGTATGTGACTGTACCTTCAGACCCGTGTATTGTACTTGAGGTGGTGATCTTGTCTGTGACTGTACCTTCAGACCCGTGTATTGTACTTGAGGTGGTGATTTTGTATGTGACTGTACCTTCAGATCCGTGTATTGTACTTGAGGTGGTGATCTTGTCTGTGGCTGTACCTTCAGACCCATGTATTGTACTTGAGGTGGTGATCTTGTCTGTGGCTGTACCTTCAGACCCGAGCATGGTACATAAGGTTTTATTTCCTCTGAGAGTCCATCAGTGTCTCAACCCTTGTAGACAGGGCACCAGTCGTGGCCAGCATTCTAAACAGGGTCTTGGCTTCAAACCCCACCAATCAACAAATCGGATCACGAGAAACACGTTGGTGAACAAAATGTTGTGGTCACTCCCTCCCTTCCCTCCTAACACCCCCTGACGTATTTATCGGCGTGGGAGTTGCGGTAAATGCCGCGTTCAACAAATGAACAACGACTGTATTTATTTTGGTAATGCGTCTTATGTCCCATCGTTTACAAATTAGGTCCGAAGTTGTTCTTTTTAGCACCGCGTCTTACTACCCGTTCGGTTTATACGCTTATTTAATCATTACGCCAATAGTTTTAGGGGTAAGGAGGATTATAACAAGAGGAAGTGTATCCGCATTTGCGTAGAGGGAGAGTGGAAAACAATTTTGGAAAAAACCTAAGTTCCCCCGACTGAGATTCGAACCTCGATCCCCCCGTCATCGGCAGTCTAGTCTACCGTGAGAGTATGATAGCTTAGTGATTCGGTTAACTTGAGGTAATAGTAGCAGTTGCGGAGTATTGAGGGATTATAAATCGATAGTAAGAAGGATTGAGGGATTATATCTCTGTAGTAAGGTGGTTTGGGAGGGGGAGGGTTGTGGGGGGAGAGGAGTAGGGTTCGAGGGGGGTTGTGATTTCTTGTGTACCCCTCATTCATATGGGTACAATCCAACTTCCATGAGAAAGAGTATTTTAGGAAATAAAAATATATTTCTTACGGTCTACATTGATGATATTATACTAGGTCTACATTATTATTGTCTTTAAAGTTGAAAAATGACACCTGTTCACGGGATTTGAACCCGGGACCTTTGGTTTAGTACGCCAGGAGTCATGATTTGCGCATTCGTACAGTTTTCATTGTACTATTGGTAGAAGATGACTGCGTTATCTGATGGCTCGTGAGATTAATAGACCACTCATATGTAGCTGACGTTTTCTACATGTCTATCACAAACTCTGTCTTAACATATGAGTGAAGAAGGACCCTGGACAAGTCCTGGATAGCTCAGTGGTTAGACCACTGGAGTACTAAGCCAAATATCCCGGGTTCGATTTTCATGTTCAGGTGGCATTTTTCAATTCAAAGAACAGGATATTAAGATGGAACTATAAACGTAACAAATATAATAACTTGGAAATTAAATCTATTAGGTGAGCTGGTGGTCTAGGGGTAAGGTATCAGACTTCTGTGCTGGGGGTCCGGGGTTCAATCCTCGGTTCCGGCACAGATTTATCTGCTTACCAAACCCTTCCTTCACCTCTGACAAGACGTGTGTTAATCACAACTTGTGAATGTGTGGAATGCCAGACCTCCACCGTGGTTCGGATCCCACGTTAAACTGTAGGTCCTCCATTTCATCTCACAACCACCCTACCATTACACATTAGCGTAAGTGCGTGCAACCCGAACGGTTAGTAAGACGCGCTGTTAATAATAATAATAATAATAATAATAATAATAATAATAATAATAAAATCTATCATTATATTATTGTTATATTAAAGATACTATTGATAATATCTATCAAAAGTGACTGTTGGATATCAATTGGCTTGACGTATGGATACGTGAAAGTAGAATTAGAATGTAATGTTTGTGTCGTATGTGTCAGCATCCTTGCAGATATGACGAAAGAGGATGTATGCAGTGACGTAACAGCCAGGCCCGTAGAGCCTGCAATGTGAGGGGAGGGGTGGGAGGAGAATAGTTATAAGGGTCCCACAAAATGGAACTTTAAACCCACTATAAATTTAGTAGAAATAATCGTAATCAAATAACTTATGTCCTGATTATTGATAATTTAGATAGTTTAATATGTTTATCATAAAATATTGTAAATTATAACTAAGCTATAGCATTATTTCAATCGGTTTTAAATTGAGCAGATATTTTTTTTATATTCATGCAGTCAGGCTGACTGACCGATGACGTTCCTAACACTAAACATAGGCTAAAACAGTCATTATAAGGTGTAATTACTAAATTAGTAATTATTTAGGATTATTAGGCCTAATTATTTCTTATAACATCTATTAAGGTGTTAGATGACTTGGAAAATGGGGCCCGAAAATAAATCTCGCGGAGGAGGGGTGGGGCAAGCTTAATCTGTTACGCCACTTGGTGTGTATATGTGTGTGTGTGTGTGTGTGTGTGTGTATCTAATGAGTGAGTGAATGTGGATTGTGGGGGGTATAATGTTACTGTCATAGGTTAAGTTGTTTTATAAATTAATTATTTTTAGAAAGTGTAATTTTTAGAAACAACATGAGCACCTACTTTGTAGCCACCTCCACACATTCTCACGGATGTTTCTCTCGAGTGTCCGTCCATCTGTTTGTGTAGACAGCGTTTTGTTGTCGACTGTACGCCTGTCTGTCTGTCTGTCTATCTGACCGGTGTTTCGCTGACCACATACCCCCGCCGCACTCTTCAGAGACTTACATCCTGTATTCGATGGAAATGGGATCCTCTTAAGGTCACGCATTGTCAGCGTTTTATTTTCTTCCCTCCGTCGAATGAATAATAGAAACAGTATTTTTCCGTATTAATGGACCTCGTTGTGTAGTTAGTTCCGCGCTTGTTTAAAGAGTAGGCGAGCTCGGTGGATATCTGTTATGCGTCCATTATTTAATTGAATAAAAATGAAACCATATAGAGCGTACAGCGGTGAACAAAATAAAACACAGCGGGAACAATCTAATATCGAGCCCAAGAGTGAGGCATGGGACATCAATGTTTGGATTCGGTGGACACAAAGTCTAATGCGCTACTCTCACAGACTAGACTGTCGATGGCGGGGAGATTGAGGTTTGATTCTCAGCCGGGTGTACTAAGGGTGTATTTTTTTCCTAAATGGTTTTCCACTCTTCCTTCACGTTAATGTGGGCACACTTCCGATGGATATTACCTTCCTAATTCCTAAAACAATTAGAGTAATTAGTACATAAGCGTATAACCCAAACGGGTAGTAGGAGAGTTTCGTGTATTTTGGACCAGCTTGTAGTTTGGACCTACGTGTAATTTGGAACTGCGTGTCATTTGGACCAGCGTGTATTTTGTACCAGCGTGTAGTTTGAACCAGCGTGTAATTTGGACAAGCGTGTAATTTGGACCAGCGTGTAGTTTGGACAAGCGTGTAATTTGTACCAGCGTGTAGTTTGGACAAGCGTGTAATTTGGACCAGCGTGTAATTTTGACCAGCATGCAATTTGTACCAGCGTGTAATTTGTACCAGCGTGTAATTTGGACCAGCGTGTAGTTTGTACCAGCGTGTAATTTGAACCAGCATGTATTTTGGACCAGCGTGTAATTTGGACCAGCGTGTAATTTGGACCAGCGTGTAGTTCGGACCAGAGTGTATTTTGGACCAGCATGTAATTTGGACCAGCGTGTAATTTGGACCAGTACGTATTCTGGAGCAAGCACAAAAGCACCTCTTGGATGGGGAGGTCATCATTGGGTGTCAAGGACCTGCTACCAATATTTTTGTTCCCTCGAGCAGGAACAGCTGTGTCGGGAGGGTGTTGATTTAGCGCGGCGTGGTTTTTCTTATTACTTGTGTTCAGTTGAAGGAAAGAGTATTGTTCACTTATACAGATAGAATTGAAACGAAATTTTATTTGCTTTTCAATAAAATCTTAAGGTAAGATATTTCATAATTATATTTTAATTATTTTCGGATACTTTAACGTAAATTTAAATTTAATAGTTTTATCTCATATTGTGTACTTTGGACCATATGAGAGTGTGTAATTTGGACCAGTGGTCCAAATCTCACGAAGCCTAGTAAATCGCTCTGCTCTTCCAAACGACCATTAGAGAAGCTAGAAAAGCGAAACGTATACATGGTAAATGGAAATATGACGATCTTGAATTGGCTTTGTCAGCTGTGAAGGATGGATCGTTGGCTTTAGAAGCTGTGAAGGATGGATCGTTGATTTTGGCAGCTGTGAAGGATGGATCGTTGGCTTTGTCAACTGTGAAGGATGGATCGTTGGCTTTGTCAGCTGTGAAGGATGGAACGTTGGCTTTGTCAGCTGTGAAGGATGGAACGTTGGCTTTGTCAGCTGTGAAGGATGGAACGTTGGCTTTGGCAGCTGTGAAGGATGGAACGTTGGCTTTGGCAGCTGTGAAGGATGTAACGTTGGCTTTGGCAACTGTGAAGGATGGTGTCGGTGTCAGTGAGTCGGCCATGAGGTACAACATACCAAAAACAACGCTAAAAATATATATCCGTATTCAAGCAATCACCCCCTGAAGCTCGAATTGGTCATCCAATGGACTTGCCTACTGCAGTAGAATATGATCATCACCATCGAAGTTTGTCCGAAACCATGGAACCACGGGTCGCTACCATCTCATTATACCCATCGGATGCAGCCTTTAGATGTGTCCTTCTTCAAGCCAATAAATACATACATGGGATCAACGATTGGGACAAAACTAAGAGATAATCCTGGGAAACGACTAACAACTGAGCACTTAGCGTCCCTCGTCGGTATTGCATTCCCAAGGAGAGCAATATTATGAAAATTGCCATCAATGGATTCCGAGCTAGTGGATTGTGGCTAGTGGACTGACATGTTTTTACTGATGCTGAATTTTCTCCATCAGCTGTAACGGATCAGCCTGAAACTCATCAGGATGAGGACACAGCATTTGTTACAGCTGCAGTATCAACCCCAGGTCCTTCAAATGCAACCCAACACGAAAATCCAGATTATGTTCCAGCTCAAATAATTATTCCCTTTCCTTCATCCAGTGCAGATGGTTCGTGGAGAAAAGTCGGAAAGCTTGGTTGGTACAACTGGAGTAGTCTTGACTGGAACGCCTCACAAGAAAACGCCGGAAAAGTCAAATTCTGCTGCACAAAAAAAAGAAAGATAGGCTGTTTGGAAAAACAAGTAATTGCTGAGCTGTCAGGAGCAACAGATGGCGGAACTCACTGTCTTGTATGTGGTGAGTGTTATGAGGAATACTGGATTCAATGTGATAAGTACAAATGATGGTTACATGAAAACTGCACCGAATTAACAAATGACTTTTACCATTTTTGCAACGATTGTTCACAATAATTATCTCACGTGTTTTACTAATGTTGTTCTGTAAGCCCCATGGGTTTTTATAAATATCGATACATTTAATGAACTTTTTTTTTATTAAAGTCCAAATTACACGACCAACTTGTACAAATTACACACATTTAGATTTTTTATTTGATAATATTTAAATAAGAGTGTTTCCATAGATTGATAATATTTTCTACTGATAATATAAGTATATTGTTTACTCTTTTACCTAAAAAAAAAAAATTATTGTAGATCCATCCTGATGAGATTTATCTTAGGTAAAAGTTAAGTGGTCCAAATTACACGGACTTCCCCTACTAGTAAGACACGGTGGTAAAAACAAAACAAAACGAACCTGCTTCAGTGGCCGCATGGTCTAAGGCGTCACTCTCGTGTTGGATTAGACTGCCTATGACAGGGAGATCGGTGTTCGAATCCCGGTTGGGTGTACTGAGGCTTTTTCCAAAAAAGAGTTTTTCACTCTCCCTCCGCGCGAATTTGGGCACACTTCCTATAAACTTACCCTTCCTCATCCATAGCTCACTAGCGTAATTAGTACATATGTATATCACCTGAACAGGTAGTAAGATGTGCTAGATTAAAATAAAAAGAACGTAGAGAGTTAATCGTAGTTTTTTAAAGGAGGTTCGATAGAAAGTTTTACTATACCTTTGGCCAACAAACGTTTTTATTCACGTATATACGGACTCCCCGTAGGGAGGTTGTGATGAGCCTCATTTTTATATTTAATTTTTTTTTTCCAAATTTAAATATTTTTACTATTTTCGGTATAATTTTCTATCTATCTATCTATCTATTCAGCCATTTTGTTTTATTTAAATTAAATTACTCTTTATATCATTCTATTTGGCAACCACATTACACTAGCGCTGTGTTTATCTCATGATACTAACGTTTGTGTTATAAGAGATGTTCAATAAAATTCTAGGGGGGGGGGGTTCGGATTCCCTTCCCCCTTCCAATAACCCCTCTTTCTACACCATTAGTGATGATGATGATAATAATAATAGTAATATTTGAGATCCCAGCTAAGCAAAGGAACTCACTCAAACTCTTGAGGATTTATCCACGCGCGGATTCCTACGAGCTGAGGGCAAAAGTATCGACAGGATACGCGAGTTTTACTGCACACAGAAGAAAGATTTGTTGAGGTTTTCTTTTGATGTCGTCTTAATGGATAAATATCCCTCTCATTTTCTTGATGTATTTCTGGAGGGGAAAGTTTGAAGATGAAAGCGAGCCTCGGCTAAATATTATCGCAAAGTATTTCTTCCTCCCGCTTTTTAAGATCGTTTTCTCCTTTCGGGTCTCCGGATCTTTTTAGGGAAGTTTTGTGCTAGAGAGAGCTAAATGTTTAAAGCCTCTTCTATATATATAGGCCTAAGTCATGTGAGCTTCGTATCATTAATTAAAGAACTTAGAGCCTTAATTATGTTTAGATTTTGTTCTTCACACTCCTCTCCGTGTAACTTACTCGTCTAGCGGCGTTTCATACAATTTTTTTTACGATCAAATCCGTCGAAATAAAAAGAAGAATTTCAGTAAAAGTCAAAAAACACATAATCCACGTTTTCATAAAAAAAATAGAGCCGCGTTTTACTACCGGTTTAGATTATTTGCATATCTACTAATTACACAAGTGCGTTAGGTATTGGGAAGGTATAATTTGGAGGAAGTGTGTCCCACATTTGCGTAGAGAGAAAGAGAGTGGAAAAACCATTTAGGGAAAAAATACCCTTAGTAAGACCGACCAGGATTCGAACCCTAATCTCCGTGACATTGGTAGTCCAGTCTATTGATTAGAATGACACCTTAGGCCAGGGGTGTACAACTGGCGGCTCGCGATACCTCTTTTCTTTTTAGGCCCACGAAGTTTCTTGGCAAAGTAATCTACTGTAGTAAAACTGGGCTACGTTTACCTGCTATGACTTGCGTTTGAAAGGTAATCCTTAATCCCACATTACAGTTGGGCCAAGAATTCCTTGTAAAGTTACATGGAATGGATCGTGACTTAAACACAGTACTTTTGCAGTTTAAAAAAAACACTATTTTTGTACAAATTAATTTTGCTTCATTAGATACATTTTGTTTGATTTTCACAATTTTGTTTCCTTGACAAGCGGATAAACCCTTCTAAAAATAATAAATATCTTCGTATATACAACCTAGAATCGAACCAGGGATACCCCTAGATTTGTGGTTAACCTTTCTGACCACTTATCCTAAGGAGGGAGGAGGAGGAGTCAAAATAAATATTCGATTAGATTGAAAAATGACACCTGTACACGGGAATTGAACCTTGGGCCTGTTGAATAGCGTGTCAATGTTATACCACTGAGCTACCCAGTCCTGAGAGTCAATATCCACTCATATCTTCACTATCAGTAGCTGATAATATCCACACGTCCATCACATACTCTGCCTTCAACTATAACGGAAGATAACCCTGAACATGGGATGATCTATGGATAGTTCAGTGGTAGAGCAGTGGTGCGATAAGCCAAAGGTACCAGGTTCGATTCCCGTTTCCGGGTGTTATTATTAAATCCATCCAAATATGATTCAGATAGGGCCGATCACCGTAATCAGAATCATTCATAACCGCCTTGGTGGCGTAGTTAGCTAACGTGCTAGTTGCGTGTTGAGCTCGACTGCCGAGGGTTGGGAGATCGAGGTTCGAAGCTCGGTCATTTGTATTTTTTTTCTAAATGGATTTTTCCACTCTCCCTCCACGCAAATGTGGGTTAACTTCCTATAAATTCAACCTTCCCAATTCCTAATCCATTAAAGTAATTAATACTTAAGCGTGTAAACCGAACGGATAGTAAGACGCGGTGCTAAATAAACAAATAAAAATGGCTCCGTGGTGTAATGGTCAGTGCACCTGGATACGAACCTAATGGTCCCGGGCTCGATTTCCGGCTGGTACCTCGAGTGTTCTTGTCTTAAGAGGAATTACCCTAACGATCACCAGGGGTTGGTAAATGAGGCTTAAGTTAGGTTAAAACTCACACTGGCCACAAGAGCGGCAAATAGTCTACACACAAGGCGGCCGAACCTAGGTGTCATGTATGTCATACGTTAAATAATAATAATAATAATAATAAATCCGTTCAAAGGTATTAGAAGTCGCCGTTTGCTCATAAATGAAAGGCAGAAAGCGCGAACGCCATCTTTATTTACAGCAGTTTTACAGCAATCGCTCAAAGCAGCGACCGCCAAAAGCCATTAAATGCTTTACGTTATACTTATAGCCATTTGATGCACCGCCCAGCAGCGCCCTCTAACACTTAAGGGTGACGTCTGTGGACATACATTTACTGACGAAAAAGGTTTGTTTTAGTGTTCCCTATCGTCCCTTAAAGTTTGTATAGAGTTTCGAATCACCAGGGCTTCTGAGAGGAATTTTATCAGGGGGTACAAAGTTTTTTCTGCACCCCCTCCCTTCATTTTTTACTAATCCTGTTTAAAAAAATATCCTATCTTTAAAAAAAAGAAATAAGAAAAAAAATATATCTAAATTTATACTTTTTATATCTAAGGAATAGGATAAAACATATTATATATATAGGCCTCTAAAAACTTAGTAAAATGGGAATACTATTCTGCAATATTTGCGAAAAAAAATTCAGAGATCCCAGAATATTCCCAGGCCCCTTTTGGACCCTCGGGCCCGGGTACGATGTACCCCCTGAATACCCCTCTCATAGGGCCTGCGAATCACCCTGTACCCCCTGAATACCGCTCTCATAGGGCCTGCGAATCACCCTGTACCCCCTGAACTGCGTTGATTTCTTTCACAACACCTTAGTTCAGTCGGTAGAGTGTCTGTCTGCTGAGATAAAGGTCCTGGGTTCGATTCATGGCGTGGTCGGAAAACTTATCATTGGTGAAATGAGAGTTTCCCCTTTCACAGTGATAAATTAACGGCCGGGGACCTGGATGTTGTGTCTGTTTTAGATTTTTATTTTAGCACCCACATCTTACTATCCGTTCGGGTTATACGCTTATGTACTAATTGCGCTAGTGGTTTTAGGGATGCGAAAGGTTACAATAATTACAGTTAGTGTACCCGCATTTGCGTGGAAGGAAAGTAGAAAACCACCCTCAGTATATCCGACCGAGAGTCAAACTTCGATCTCCCCGTCAATGGCAGTCTAGTCTACTAGATTCTACTACGAGAGTAGCGCCTTAGACCATGGGACCACCGAAGTGGGTTTATAGATTTAAGTTAGTTTATAAGTCGTGTGCTGCTATAATCTGTCGGTTCAGAAAGTGCTAATTAGATCATTCAAATAAATTAAAATGAAAATGTGCTTTCTTCCACCAAAATAAATATAATTTTTCTACTGTAGATAGTTTTTTTTTCTCCGTTCTACAAAATGGAATACACGTTATCAAGTTTGTATTTTGAACGGTTGAGTTGTGTTACCTCCCCTCACTTTGCTCGATGTTGAGAAGGGGAGGAGGGGAAGGGGAAGGGAGGGTTGACCTGTTGAACTAGAGCACGTCACTCACCTGTCAACTCGTGACGTCATAAACTGGCTCTCCCTTCTAGACGAGTCTAGACTAAGATGAGGCACGATCATGGGCAGTTTTATAGGACTAGCCGATCCCGTAAACTAGTTTGGGGCACTACCGCTAGGAGAAGCTTGCAATGACGTCACAGAAGAATGCGCATGCGTGGACTTGAAGTCCATAGAAAAGGAAGTGTGAAGTCTGTAAAAAGTGAAGGCCATGGAAATGAAATATTGTGAGGAGTATGTTAACTGTCACGAGGATAAACAGGATTAGGAATTAAGTTATCTGGGAAAAAGTAGAGGCATAGGGAGTATGAAAGGATTGGGAAGTGTGGAGAAAGTTAGTGAGGATGGATTAAGTACGGAGCTGTTGTTTTGAGGTTATATACACAGTTTCTTGCCTACCCCGTAAGGGAACGGCGTGATTAGGTAGGTATGTACAGTGGAACCTGGATAGTTCGAACTTGAAGGGACCCGTAAAAAATTCTAACTATCCGAAAATTCTAATTAAATAAGTTTTATAAAAGGAATTGAAAAGAAACACAGTTAAGTTTGCAGCCAAGCTCAAAATTTAAGTCCCTTTTCCATTTCCTTTATCACAGCTACTTTTTCGACCAAAGTTAATGATTTATAGGACTGTGGCCTGGACAGTCACATCATGACAAACACACACACACACACACACACAAACAAACACTACTGTACATTATGTACTAAACAAAACATAAACTCGCACGTCACAAGAATACCGCTACGACCGAATCACTAAGAATAGCGCACGTTACCGCTAGAGGTTCAACCTTGACTAACGTAGTACAGAACTGTACGTGTAAACAAATACGTATGGGTGGGGTGAGCGGGGAAGGGGAAGGGTGTGAAGAAGGGTACTAACCACGTTCCAACGTCGCCTCCCCTGTTTCCAAAAATAGAACAACACGGCGCCGCAACTAGAAGTATGAAAACGATACTGGACAGTACATTACAACTTACGAAAAGATCGAACTAACCAAAATAAAATTCGAACTATTCACGATTTTTTAACATTGTTTTAGTACAAAATTCACGGGACCGGGCGAAAAATTTGAATTAAAGATAATTTCCACTGTACTTGTATGTAAAAATAGTATATACATGCCCCTGTGAAAAAGTTGAAAAATTCAGCTGGGCCCTTAGTATCCTAAAGGTTGGCGACCACTGCTGTATACTATTGTTTCTTACTTATTTTTACTTTCTTGCTACCTTAAAGGTAGAGAAAGTATTGTGATCGTCAAAAAAATTGAACTCGAGATTTTGATGAATTTCTACTTGCCATGACCCCCAGAATCCGAAAAAGTGGTTTTTGAATTTCTGTCTGTCTGTCTGTCTGTCTGTACCTCCGACTAGATCCTAAACCATTTTACCGATCGGGATAAAACTTGGTATCTAGGGTTTGCACAGGGTTGCCCCAAGGCGTTTTTGGCATTGGATATTTGACCCTAAAATTAAGGGTAGTTTACTGAAGGGAAAAAAAATAGAAAAAAATGATTTTCTAAAAATCGGCTCTAATTATTTTATTTAAATTTCATTTCTCTGCATTGATTAATTATAAACAAAATAAATACTCTAATTTTTTTGGCAAAATGACTTTAAGGGTTCCGGTCTGATGCGTAAATTATCATTTTTATCACATCTCCGAAACTATTTAAGATATGAAATTACTTATCATTGAAAATATGGTCTATTTATAATAAACATATTTTATTTGAAACATATTTTTATGAAACTAATAATTGTCAAGCTAAACGCCTATTATATATTTAAACTTTTTGAACACTGAAGGTCAAGTATTGCGACAGTAAAAAAATCTGACCCGAGATGTTGATGGATGTCGACGTTTCATGAGCCGCCAAACCCTAAAAAGTTGTTTTTGCAATGCCGTCTGTTTAACCCTAAAATTAAAAGTAGTATAATAAAGGGCGAAAAGTGAAAAAATCAATTTTACCCAAATTGGCTCTAACGATTTTGATTAAAATTCCTATCTAGGCCTAGATTAAGATTATAAACAAAATGGCTATTTTCATTTTACTATGAAAATTACTTTTAGGAAGTTTTAAAGCAATAATTCTTTAATTCCATAGAGTAAATAGGTGAGTAAGTCTCTTATAAAGTTTATGTTGTTTTTTCTTTAACCTCTTATGGGAAATGTTTGTACAGAAATGATTTATCTCTATAGTTTTAAAATCAATAGTAAATATTTACCTTTTTTATTGGTCTAAATTTATAAATAAATAATTTAATAAAAATGCGATAACCATAAGATGTGCAACCCCTAATAAAATGTTGAAAATTTTAAACGGAATTCGAAATTTTAATACGAAGTTATGACCCTTGTGGACCCAATATAGATTTTTGGGTCCAAATACACCAGTGAGGACTTTAATTATATAAAAAGAAAATCATAACATTTAAATCTGGGAGTTAAAAAATGTTTAACGTAAGTATAGCGCAATTTTTGTTCGGGTTTTGCTAGTGTATATTATTTTGTTTCACATATATTACGAGTTTTGAGTAATTAAACTGTTCTTTCAAATTCAGTATCAAACGCGCCTTTTATAGCCAAAAAATTCACATTCAATCCTTATTTTGTGTGTAGGATTGTCCCTTCAAATACTACTTACCCCGGTAACAAACCACTAAAGAGAAGAACAGATTACAAGTACAGTCTCTTCAAGTCTTATTTTCCCCGGTAACAATTCACTAAAGTGAAGAAC
>CABFWB010006068.1:3586-25449 GCA_902151455.1 Timema bartmani
ATATAAGAGACAGTAAGTGTCCTTCCATTCCCATGATATGTTCGTACATTTCTAAATTCCTATGACTCTGAAACTCGACAGATAGAAAGATCATCTCAAACAATATGATAGTGGATAAAAGTGGGAGATTTCAAAATTGGGATTTAGGAATTAAGGGTCTATAAATATAAAAAAAAAGCCTTTAATAGGAATTAGAAAATTAAATTTGGCAGGCAGGCATATAGAGGTACCACACAAAATGATCAAACAGTTCCTAAAATATGAAATTTCAAAATTGGATTTAGTGAAATGAGGAAGGGGGTGTTCAAAATGTTCAAAATCAATATTTAAAAAACTACTTTCCAGTGTAGTATTATTTGGCAAGAAGGTAGACGGACCACTCCAAATAGCCATAAGTATATATTATTTTAATTTTTTTTATTGAGAATAAAAGAAATAGGTGGTGGTTAATGTAGGGATATTAAAAAAATACAACTTTTAGGTGAGACAGAATTTTAAAATTTGATGGGAATGTAATTGAACTACGCCAAAAACCTAAACAATTCCTAAATAGTATTTAAAATGTACAGGGGGACTTTGTGAAATGGAGGGTTTTGAAATTTCTAAAACCTATATAAAAATCTAGACCTAATTCTCAATGTGGTATAAGATTAATATTTGTCAGGCATACCTAAGAGCAATCATCTACACTCTGTAAAATAATTTAATTTATAAATTAAAGACCAGAAGTTGGAAGGAGAGAGGCTCCCCCCAAAGAAAATATCAAAACTAATCAAGTAAAGATGCCTACATGGTATAAAATGAAATACTACATATATGTAGTGAGACCACTCCAATCAACAAGAAGATTCTTATATTTTTTAGATTCAAAACAAGGGTCAGTGAATAGGATGAAAGGAGTGGAAAGGGAGGAAGTAGGGAAATGGAGGGATGGCAATTTGATAAAGTTATCAAAAACAAAATTGAGTGTTGTAGAAGTATGAGATTTTTCAGGAATGTGGATTGACAACATTAGGTAACTAAGAAATAATAAAGTTTTATATCATATAGTTAAAGTTTGGAAAATATGAGGGGGTGAAGAATTTCAAAAACTAATACAAAAAAAATCTTTTGACTGTGGTAGACCATCGGAATATTTGTAATCAGGTACAAAGACCAACTCAGATAATCATAAAATACTGAAAAGTTGAAATTTACAAGTTGGTTAAAATAAATAGTTTATTATAAACAAATGATTTTTTTGTATAAAAATTAAAATTTCAGAGGTTAATTACAGAGATCAATAAGTCTTTGTATAAGTAAATTATTTCATTTATGATTTTTTTAAATGCAAAGCTCTTTGTCCTAATTTGTTTCTGTAACATTGTATATTACTTCAGTTCATCTATATTATTATCGCTCCTAGACAAAGACTGCGTGCTTAGTGAATTTAATTCCTTTGTGCACTAAGTTTGTGGGCTGGATAATATTTGGTTTTAAATATTAAATGTATTTTAACTAAATGATTGACATATTGGTTTAATGCTCGTGTATGTCAATTAAAACTAGATAGGTTATGAAATTGAACCTTGGCTCAGTCGGTAGCGTGTCTGCCAACTAAACTAAGGGTCACAGGTTGAATTCCCAGCATGGCCAAAAATGTATCATTGGTGGAATGTGGTTTTAACCTTTCACGTTGATAAATTAACGTCCGGGGACTGGATGCTGTGCCTGTCCTAGCCTTAAGTTATATTATAAGGCATATTAAGTTACGACAGACCTAGCAGGCCAGTAGTGGAAAATATATGGTTTGAATTAAGAAATGACCCAGGCCACAGGCCGGAAACAATAATGGATGTTATAATGTAATAAATCGCGAAAGTGTGTCGTTCTAAAAATTGGTTCGTGACATTAAAATGTTATGGAATCAGTGGACTACATAATATTAATAAATTTTTATCTAATCTGAAACTGAGAGATGTATGTGGGGATTTACCTACCTAAGGTAAACAAAATACAGAAGCTGTTGTGATTGTAAGGATTTAGAAAATATTTTAGAGTTAGAATAAACGTTAATTAACCATCAACGGGTAGTAAGGCGTGGTTATAAAAAATAACCATCCAGTTAACTAATGGTTTAAGGTATCACTCTAATAATAAATGAGACTATCGGGGACAGGGAATTCCTATCCAATTTTGATATATTGAGGTGTTATTTCCTAATAAGTTTTACTTTCTCCCACCATAAAAATGCTGGTACACTTCCTCTAATTCTAAACTTTAAATTGCAAGCCAAGCTGGTAGTGAGTCGTGTTTACCCAAATTAATCAGTTGTGTTAGAAATAACGTCACTACAGGGTGTTTCAGTGAAAGCGTGGAAAAATTAAACGGGACATAGGGGTTGCTCTACCGAACATTTTGAGATAGGGAACGTGTGGTCTGGGAAGCCAGCTAAGTGTGATACGGGCCTAAACATGTCCAACATTGTTACTGATGTCCGGTTTATTTGCAGCCAATCATTACATGTAATTTATTTACATTTAGTTGTAACATTGCGTACAGTTGTAAAGTTTACCATATATTTGACAAACCGGAGGAAACCTACGATTTCGTACCTGGCAACCAATACCAAGTCTGTGTCTACTGGGGTCTCATACACAAGTGATTTGGGATATTCCCATATGAAATAACCTACCAGCTCTCCCCCTCTTGTTTAGGCCTATATCCCCCTTAGCTGGTTTGCAGTTCACACGTTCCCTGTCTCAAAATGTTTGTTAGTGCATCCCCTATGTCTTGTTTAATTTTTGCACGCTTTCATTGAAACAACCTGTATAAATACTTAACAGTTAAAATATATTTTTTTAACCAATTATCTTCTTGAAACTTAAAAAAATTAATAGAAACTAAACTTTCTGTTAAAATCATTTAAATAATCCGAATAAATAAACGGAACCACTTTGCACTTCCATTTCTAAGTCGTTTCTTGCAAGGCTTCATTTAATGAATATTCTCACTTAAATGCGCTAGTAGTGAAATTACGAGGAGTGTAAAGTAAGTATAAAACTTTTTTGAAGAGTAGAAGAGTAGGTAACATCTTAGGGATAAACACCCTCCAAAGGACTCGAACTTCAACCTCCATGTCAGAGGCAAACCTCACTAGACTATCTTGACGTTGATTCGCCCACCGGTATGGTTCATGTTTACTGTCAATAGTTGGTTAAAAGAAACATCAACTCAATTGAATTTATTTTAGTCTAAATAAACAATCGTATTGTTTCATTATACACCTGTGTCAACCTGTCCTTGGCTAGCATACAACCTTGATCAGTAATTCATTTCCCTAAGACATCTCAAGGAAACAAAACATATTTTACAAACTGGTGAATACATTTCGAGAGCCCCCTTCTGTTCAAATATTGAAACGTGTAGTGCGTATGTGCGATGCTGTGTATCGGGCTATAAAACCAGACAGAATATTTCTTGTAAATCACTCAATCATCTACAACTGCAACCGGCACAGACATCTCCATTACAATATGAAGTACTTTACTATATTGGTCGTCTCCGTGGTGCTGGTGAGTTTCCAATATTTATAACCTAATGCTTGTATATATTTTATTATGTTGTAAGTCATAGGAAAATTTTAAACAAAATATATTATTAACTGAGTCATTCAAATTTACAAAAACAAATTTCAGCGTAATATGTTATAACCCTAAGTTAGTGCCTCCAGAGATTTATTACTGTAAGCCAAATCATTATCTCTATGGATTATTGTGTTTGTGGATTTTGAAATAAATAACTAAACTATAGATTATGTAAAATAAAATATAATTGACTTAGCTAGTGATTTTAGGCCTATTAAACTATGACGTAATTTATTTCTTGAAACGTAAATTTTAAATTTTTGTTGAATAATAATAAATGACTAAGTAAAGGTTTATAAAAAATATACCAAGTAAACAAAGTAATTTAACTTTTAATAATATTTAATATGTAATTCAAGCAATATATTATATGGGCAAAATAAACTTAACCAAAATATATCCTAGAAATATCCTAGCAAATTATAAAATAATATACTTTGTTTTTATAACTCATGATATTTTAGAATTACCGACATTATCTGGGTGGGGTTTGTGTTCTTGTGAAATCTCTCTAGATTTAAGGTTGAAATTTCTTCTTGGTTATGAATTTAAATTGAAAAAAAAAACACTATTTTATTAATTAATGAATATGATTAGGAATATTTTTTGTTACCTTTTAAGTATGACACACCTGTGATCACGTGATTTAAATCTTTGCGATTGAAAAATTTATGATATTATACACATATATATGGATATATACCCCAAATGGCACAACTACTAAGAATTATTGGTAACGCTTACCAGTGGTTTCATAGTCTAGGACAGTTGTCCCCAGCCTTTTTTAGTGTTGTATGCTAGCTACCCCTTTTCCCTCTTCAACCCGCCTCACATAGTTTAAGGTAAGGCTGAATTCAGCGATATCAGCCTCTAATTCATGTTAAATTGTACAGTACAATAATATTTAATTAATTCAAACAAAATAGTTATTGTTTATACTAAGTAAATATATAAGTACTTTTTTCATGGCATAGCTTACAATCCGTATGAATAAAATCCACGTTGAAACATAGCTTATGTTAAATGTTTATAGACATAAGTAACTAAACATACCGTTAAATTTAGAGTACATAAATATTAAAATAAATTTAAGATCTTTTTGTTAAATAATGTATTGCTTGTTATTAATAACATAAAATTATTGCTGTAACATCCATAAAAATCTTATTGCCCCTCGTTTCCGCCTTACTGCCCCCCTGAAAACCAAAGAGCCCGTTGGGGGATGGTACCACCTAGGCCGTGAAACACGGGTCCAATTCAATCAATAGATATAAAAGTCTTAAAAAACTCTAATATTTCCTCAAATAGCTATTCAAAGTTTTTATTTTCCTAGTTTTCTTTGTTTTGTATTTATAACGTTCCCCAGATACTAAAATGTAAATTAATTTTTTTTAAATAATATTTTATTACTATTTTTATATTCTAAAGCAGCTTAACAAGTAGTACTGTGAAACGTAGACATCACTTCCTCCATTCAAAAAATGTCAAGCATATCATTACATGTTAATAATGATATAATAGTCTTATCGTTACTACAGTATTAATATTATTTCTCCCTGGATATAAAGTAGATATTTTTCCTCGGTGATCAAGTTATGTAAAAAACCAATGCAAAATACATTCAATATTAAAGTATTATAAATATAATAACTATTGTTCAACGTGGTTTGAGAAGACAATCCCATGTCAAAACTTAAAACTTATATACCTTAAATACTGGATACAATATTTCAAATTTTAAATTCAAATAGCGTGAGATGGACTAGTGAGAGAAAAACATATTGAGCTGCTACCAGGTTGAACTGTAAGGCCAGATATAATCAAATGTATCATCAGTTCCAAGTTCAAAGTATGTCCCGCCATATTTCTTTAAAATTGGAACAAGCATAATATGTCCGTTATCAAAGAAAAAACATCTGAGCATAGGGACAGAAAGACGCGTAGATGAAATTACTAATGGTCAAGACAGCTCTTGCAACCAGAAATCAAGGAACAGGGATCTACAGATAAGAAATAGATTCAATTTTTACTTTTAAAATTTAATAATTTTTCAGTCATTTCTCAAGAGTATTATATTAAATTTCAATATATGCATAGTCACATCATCCTTTGATTCTTTCAACTTAGTTTTAAGTGTAATTATGACTCAAATGTATATTTTAAACTGTACCTAATTTTTAGATGTTTGCTACAATTTCAACATATTCATAATTAAAATCTATCATAACGTGTGATTATTATTACCAAATATTTTACAAATATCATTTAAATATTTTGCATGTATATATATATTTATATAATTTATATTACATATTTACGTTTCTTTCACGTCAATCTAGTACAACTTGTCCGTATTAAATTAAACTAAAATTGAATTTTATTTTTCTTAATATTCTTAAACGATCCTTACTAAGGATTTTAAATGTTTTTCAAAAAATATTTAAATAAACTTAAAAAATGTAATTGCTGGGGTAACTATGGGGTTTGAGATATAAAAGTCGATTTCCTGGAAAAAGAGTGTAATTGGACTTGCCTCTTTACCCCTGTATCACTAATATTTAATGTATGGGTGCAACTCAAATTGTTACTAAGACCCAGTGAAACAACCGAGGATATCAGTAAGTTATACATCAATTACTCGTGGCTGATGTTGTAATCAGATATGTTGCATCACTTTTAACTATTTATCAAAATACTTTAGTTACTCTTCCAATTAGCCATGTTAAATATTTTTGGGCTTCAGACCATGATTCTTGATACGCAAGGCCTTGTTAGAATCTGGGTGGTGTCAAATTCTCATTTTATCTTATGTAATTTGAGAAATGTATAGAAAGATTGTAAAGATTGTGGAGTGTATTTTGATATTTTAAATATAAATATATTTGAGATAAGTGTTTAAGATCTTACAGGATATTCTCGGATCGGAGAAAACCTAAGACTAGAAATTAAATAATTTTTATTTAATTTATTTAAAATTCTTAGTCTCTATTTATTTTGAGCCACTCTGTTGCTTATTAGTGGCTTCTATCAACATAATTACAGGAAAACCTGACCACAATATCCAAGACCAGTAATTTACCAGATATCCGAATGTAAATTCAAATTAACATTTAGTTACTATTTATATTTTCTAAAGCAGTTAACAAGTGTTTCTGAGAAGAGTAGACATCACATTCTGTATTCAAAAAGGTAAACCATACCATTACATGTTAATAATGATGTAATAGTCTTATCGTTACTATAGTATTAATATTTCTCTTTGGATTTTGAGTTGAAACATCTCCTATAATTTCTCCTTGGATATAAAGTAGATATTTTTCTTCGGTGATCAAGCTATGTAAAAAACCAACGCAAAATACATTCAATAGTTCAGTATTATAAATATAATAACTATTGTTCAACGTGGTTTGAGAAGTCAAAACTTAAAACTTATATAACTTAAATACTGGATAAAATATTTAAAATTTAAAATTCAAATAGCGTGAAATGGACTAGTGAGAGAAAAACATATTGAGCTGCTACCAGGTTGAACTGTAAAGCCAGATTTAATCAAATATATCATCAGTTCCAAGTTCAAAGTATGTCCCGCCATATTTCTTTAAAATTGGAACAAGTATAATATGTCCGTTATCAAAGAAAAAACATCTGAACATAGGGACAGAAAGACGCGTAGATGAAATTACTAATGGTCAAGTTAAAACAATACCTCGCAATGCTAAGTCAAATAATGATGGTGTACATTAAATGAGTATTGAAGTTAAATGAAGCATTCTACTAAGGGAGTGGTGCCTTTTCAAACCCTTCACCATGCTAGTGTGGTAACACTTCTAGTTACGAGAAGATACATCTGACCATGCAACTAATATAGGCCGTTAATAAATTTTGTGATCAATGAACTTAAAATGATAGTTACCAAATAAATAAACAAATAAATTTTAATATTCATGTCTTATTAGAGGATTTCACTTCACAAAATATGTATGCTTTATATTATTTAAGTAATATATTAATTACCTATAATCGATTTAGTTTTTTTCCTCTTAGAGTTGCAAAGAATTACATTTAAGAGGTTATCAAAGTTTTTGTATCATAAGATTAAACAACTCTTTAACCCATTGTGGCCACTCCTCTGTAAATATTGTATTGGAAGAGAATTAATTTTTTTTTTTTCATTTATTGTAAACAGGCCACTTCTGAAGCGTCCATGTTTGATTTCTTCTCATCAGCCATAAAATCGGGCATTAGTATGGGATCTAGTGCAGCGACGTCAGCAGTGCAAGCAGGATCGAGTGCAGCGAGTGCAGCTGTGGATGCAGGTACAAGTGCGGCAAATGCTGGAGCAAGTGCAATGAATTCTTCGATTAATTCAGCGATTAATTTAACGAAGAGTGCGATTAGCACAGCGCAGAGTGCTGGGGCTAGTGCGTTGAATTCATCGATGAGTGCAGCACAGAGTGCGGCGAGCACAGCTCAGAGTCTTGGGGCTAGTGCGTTGAATTCATCGATGAGTGCAGCGCAGAGTGCGGCGAGCGCAGCTCAGAGTGCTGGGGCTAGTGCGTTGAATTCATCGATGAGTGCAGCACAGAGTCAATTGGCGTCAGGCATCCAACAAGCCAATAGCACATTTGCTGCTTTTAATAGCACCCTCACTTCAGCTGCAAGTAATACAACCGTTTCTGCAAACGCAACCGTTTCTTCAAATGCGACCAGCACTAACAGCACAGCCTAATCCTAATAAATTAATGTACTAACTATTGAGAATGTAAATGTCATAGATCTGTAGCTAAATAAATTATCAGAAGCCCAAACTCTTTGTTTCATGGAGTGATATTCCTTTTTATTTTCTCTAGACACCTTGGAGAGAAAGTAAGAAACCAAAAAAGTTTTTTTTCGCAATGCCATTGGTCTGTCTGTCTGTATCTCGGGCTAGAACTGAAAATATTTTAAAGATTGGGCTAAAGGTTGGTATTTGGGTTTTTAATAAGGTCCTCCTGAGGGGATTTTGGAATTAGATATCTAGCCCTAAATTTAAGGGTAGTTTATTGAAGGGTGAAAATAAAAAATAAAACTATTTTTTCGAAATTATCTCTACCGATTTTGATTAAATTCGATATCTAGACACTG
Source organism: Timema bartmani (assembly GCA_902151455.1). Classification (NCBI taxonomy): domain Eukaryota; kingdom Metazoa; phylum Arthropoda; class Insecta; order Phasmatodea; family Timematidae; genus Timema; species Timema bartmani. Next base: position 12,337 of record CABFWB010006068.1, read on the forward strand.
ATTACTAGGCCTATTATTATAAACAAGATGGTAATTTTCAAATTTTTATGAAAATGACTTTAAGGGTACCTTACACGGGGAAAATTTTCCAATTTTCATCATTTCTCCGCAACTATTTGATATACTGAATAGTTTATGATGGTAAAGTTGTAGTACTATTAAAGATAACATTTATTTGAAATAAAATTCTATAAGACCAATAATATCTTAGCTATAAACAAAATAATATATTATATACGTTTTAATTTTGGTCATTGAAAATTAATTTTATTCCTATGATATTTTGTGTACAAAGACGTTTATCTTTTTCTTTTCTCCATTTTTCTGTAACAGTGTTCCCCGTTCCTAGTACATTTAAGCGTAAGCGAAGGTGTATGTAACCTTCGCTTACCCTTAAATGTAACATGGCTCTACTATAGATAAGCTTATAAAAAAGAGTCATAGTGTAATCGGTAAAGGTAAGACTGCTACCTTTCAAGGTAAACGAGGTGTATTTGCATTCAAACATATAAAATAATAATTAAAAAAATATATAATACAAATTTTTATATAGTCCAGACATTTTAACCAAATATATTTGAGTAAAAAAAAAGTTATATTATTATAAATATGTCTCAAGTCTAAAGTCCAGTATGTATTTTCTAATAAAATGTTTGCATGCTCCACATATATACTAGTATTATCCTTATATACTATTATAAATGCGAATGTGAGTTTGTTTGTTTGTTTGTTTGTTTGTTTGTTACGCTTTCACGCCTAAACTACTCGACCGATCATTATGAAATTTCGCATACACGTTGTCATGGGTACAGAAAAGGACATAGGGTACCTTTCATCCAGAAAAAAATTCGAATGTCAGTTTGTTTGTTTGTTTGTTTGTTATTGTTTGTTACGCTTTCACGCCTAAACTACTCTACCGATCATCATGAAATTTCGCATACACGTTGTCATGGGTACATAAAAGGACCTTTCATTCAGAACAAATGCAAATGTGAGTTTGTTTGTTTGTTTGTTTGTTTGTTTGTATGTTTGTTATTGTTACGCTTTCACGCCTAAACTACTCGACCGATCATCATGAAATTTCGCATACACGTTGTCATGGGTACAGAAAAGAATATAGGGTACCTTTCATCCAGAAAAAATGTGAATGTGAGTTTGTTTGTTTGTTTGTTTGTTATTGTTTGTTACGCTTTCACGCCTAAACTACTCGAGTGATCATCATGAAATTTCGAATACACAATGTCATGGGTACAGAAAAGGACATAGGGTACCTTTCATCCAGAAAAAATGTGAATGTGAGTTTGTTTGTTTGTTTGTTTGTTATTGTTTGTTACGCTTTCACGCCTAAACTACTCGACCGATCATCATGAAATTTCGCATACACGTTGTCATGGGTACAGAAAAGGACATAGGGTACCTTTCATCCAGAAAAAAAGTACTGTTCCTGACGGATAGAAAAAAAATAACTGTTAGACGGTCGTCCGGCTTAACAACTCGGCCTACTGATATGAATAAATTAATTGCAACATGATGCCTGGAGTACAGAAAAAGGGACCTGCGGTATCCCGGAAGAAAATCTGATATCCCGAATAAAAATCTGTTCCCGAGTTATTTTAGGCACATCTATCTTAAAATGATTAAAAATGATTATATTCAGCTAATTAAGCTCTGTCTGTTCACCCCGTTATGGTAAATGACAAAATTGTCGTAAGAAGTTTGGTATTATTCATTTCAGCAAAAATAGCTCTCGAGGTATGATGCTACGACAATGTAAACTTTTAGTGTGGGACGAAAGTACGATGTCCCACAAAAAAGCTATAGAGGCGTTAAACCAAACTCTTCAGGACTTGCGAGACAGTACAGATATTATGGGAGGAATGGTAGTTTTACTGGCTGGTGACTTCCGACAAACTCTATCGGTGATCCAGAGGGGCACACATGCAGATGAAATCAAAGCCTGTCTCAAGTCATCAAGATTGTGGGCAAAAGTGAAAAAATTCAGCCTAACAACGAATATGAGAGTCCACCTTTATAATGACGTAGATTCAGGACATTACGCAGAGACACTATTGAAAATTGGCGATGGACGTTTGGACACGGATGCTGAAGGTTGTATTTTACTTACAGGGGAATTCTGTAATTTGGTGGAAAATGATGTGGAGCTCATTGCTAAAGTTTACCCAGACTTACAACTAAATTTAAATTGTGATCATTGGTTGTGTGCAAGAGCAATTCTTGCACCAAAATATGAAATCGTTAACAAAATCAACACTGACATTTTGAAAGAGGTTCAGGGAGAAATAAAGGAGTATTTGTCAATAGATACAATCATGGACACAGAACAGAGCACTTCATATCCCGCTGAGTTTTTAAATTCTCTGGAGCTATCGGGTGTACCCTCGCATAAACTACAATTGAAATTAGGTGTACCAGTTATGCTTATGCGAAATTTAGATGCACCCCGTTTATGTAATGGGACGAGGCTTCGAATTACACAATTAGGGCAAAATATAATCTGTGCCACCATTTTAACAGGTGTGGGAAAAGGGGAAAGTGTAATCATACCTCGAATCCCAATAATCCCCACTGACCTACCATTTCAATTCAAAAGACTCCAGTTTCCAATCAAACTTAGTTTTGCTATTACTATTAACAAAGCGCAAGGGCAAACATTGCAGGTAGCAGGGGTGCATTTGGAAATGCCATGTTTTTCCCATGGCCAGCTATATGTAGCCTGTTCGCGTGTGTCCAATGCCCAGAATTTGTATGTATTTGTGCCAAATGGAAGGACATACAACATAGTATATAGGAGCGTCCTAAAATAATGATCTATTCTGTGCCCATGATTGCAACGGTCAAGAACAAGCGGAGTAAATAAGGGATATTAATTAACTGTAAGTAAAATTTAAGATGGAGTAGGATCTTACAATTCGTGGCAAGGCATAACCTGTGACTCTACTGACACACATTCCACTACTTCTTTTCTACTCCTACACTTAATCCTGATTTATATTGTGTAGTTTGTTTTTTTCTTTATCTCTACCTCTATTGACTAACAACCTCAATATGTTCATCGTTTTTATTGTCATATTCCCTGTGTCAATCGACAACCTGAATTTATTGATAAAATCTACATTAACGCGAGCGAAGCCGCGGGCAAAAGCTAGTTAACTAAATAAATCTGACCTACAGATTCATAATGGAAACTACAGAGTATATCTCTCCTTAAAGACATTTAAATTAATTAATTCTATAACACTGTTAAAACTCACACTAGAGAAACAATTTACTTTTATGAAATTATGACACTGTGGGTCAGTGTAAAAAAGGTATCAGTCATGTTTAGCCTATTTTGAAAGTGACTGGAAGGTTGGGGCTTACATATTGGACTTGGTGGACTCGTAATTATTTTCCTAAATGTTGTTCTTCTCTCTCTTCAACTAAAGTAAGTCAAACTTCCCTTAAATTCCACACTTCTCAGTCTTATCAAATTAGTGTATTTATGTGCGAGTATTTATGATGATTGGTAAAACGCAAGGAAGTAAAAAAACGGGGATAGCTAAATTTAACTAATGGTTTTATAGCTTTAAGATTTACATTGGTGGTAGCATGGCATAATGATGGATTCCCACCCTCTCTCCACACAAATGATAGTACAGTTCCTCTAAATTCAACCTTCCTATTCCCAAACACATCAGCGGAGTTAGTAGGGTGTACATATGCATACATCCTGGATGGGTAGTAAGATGCTGTGCTAAAATAAAGTATTAAAGTTTATATTTGAGAAGATATTCATTTTATAAAATAAGACCATCTCCGAACCACTGGTGACTATTCCTCTGTAAATATTGTGTTTGAAGAAGTTTCACTGCTATTTTCTGCTCTATTTATTGTTTAGAGGCCACTTCTAAAGCGTCCATATTCGATTACATCTCTTCAGCCATAAAATCGGGTATTAATACTGGAGCAAGCATAGTGAATGCAGGGTCGAGCATAGAACAATCAAAGTTGAATTCAGCGTGGAGTATAGCGAATGCAGATGTGGATGCAGAGTATAGCTTAGCGAACAATGGGGTTATTGCAATGAATACATCGATTGATGCAGCGAAGATTACAGAGCGTGCAGCAGCGCTGAGTGCCGGGGCTAGTGCGTTGAATTCATCAGTCAATGCGGCAAGCTCATCTGCAAACTTGACGATGAATCATGTGATGTATGATATCCAACTAGCCAATAACATCCTTGGTGCTGCTAGAGAAAACCCCACTACACGCACAACCCTTTCTTCAAACATGACCAGCACTAATAGCACTGCTTACTCTTAAGAAATGAATGTGCCATCTATTGTGCATTAAAATGTCTAAGGACTGTAGCTAAATAAATACATGTGTTTCATTCAGAGATATTTTTTTTCTAATTAGTTTTCTCTCTATGTCATCATGCTCTTTCAGTATAGATGGCTGTTCTAGTAATACTGTGAATGAGTGAGGTGTGACAGCTCACATGAACGAACTGAGAGCCCCCTTTTGATATTGATCTGATCCAATGGGGGTAGTTTACGCCAAATGTTGGTTTGTATCGTAGATTAAAGAAAACCCTTGTATATTAATTAGTTGAAATAGCTACATCTTTTAGATCATGTTTACTTGATTTGTAATATACAACAAAGTAGTAGTGGAGATTAAACGTATTAATGTAAGATTAATTATTATACCTAAGAATGGGAAATTTTATTGGTTGCTCTCTATGGGAGTGAAACGTGGTTTCTTACCTTACATGACGAAAACAGATTTAGGGTGCTCGAAAAAAAGGGTGCTTAGGAAGATATTTGGTCCAAAAAAATATGAGAATACTGGGGAGTGACGGGGGATACATAATGAGTAGTTACATATTCTCAAATCAACACAAGACATTGTTGAGATCATCTATTCCCGTGGATTACGGTGGACATGACATGCAGCTCGACTGGGAGAATTTAGAACCGTTTTCAGGGTACTGACTTCCAAACCCAAAACGAAGAGATGATTGATAAGACCTAGATGCAAATGGGAGGATAGCATTAGAATGAACCTGAAAAATATAGTGTGTAAGGAGAAGGACTGAACCGGACTAGCTCAAGATAGGGATATAGTGTAATGAGGTGGACTGGATAGAACTAATTCATGATAGGGATAAATGGCGTACTTTTGTAAGAGCAGCAATTAACTTTCAAATTCCTAATGCCATGCAGTAATTAAGTAAAAGTGGGAAATATATTTCACAGAAACAACACTAATTATTTACTAATCATTCAATGATTTAACAATAATAATCTAGTTAAAAGCTAATAATTAGATAAATTGCTCTAGAAATATGTAAAAAATAAAATTTAAAGATTAAACATTTGCTAAATTGGTAGATTTACTAAGTGAAATTACAAGTCAAAATGTATAATTTAGATATACTTATGGTGAAAAAACATATTGTCAGATATTAACATTTATATACAATTATAATGCATCATCAACTAGACCATAAACGAGTTGATGAAAAGTCTAAGACATAGGTTGACCACGTTAAAAATATGAATACAAAAACTTTTAAGATACAATATTGTATGGTACAAAACAATGCTTTAGATCCTAATATGTTGTGAAATAAAAGAATACAATTTGAGGTTAACATCTGCCAAACAAATTTAATGTAGTAATTAAATTATGTGGAATAATCTAGGTTTTATCTGTTTCCTTGTAGGATAACATGTATTACACCGTCTCCGTGTCCTTCTACTTAACGACCAAATTAAATAAAAGGGAGAAGGTGAATCTAACATAAGGGAAAATATATGCAGTATTAAAATATCACAATAAGACGGTTTATTCATTATAAACATAGATAATGCAAAGTACAGTGGTCTCATTATATCATTCTGAATAATGCTGAAAATAAATCAAGTTAATAACGTGAAGTGCAGCATATAAACCTCCCATATTTATATTTATTAAAGAAAGTCTTTAAGAGACACAAAATTACGTTGCAAATTAACATCAACAGTGAAGTTAATTACGTTTAACCAAAAATGAAACAAACATAAAATATTAGTGCCTGATGGGCTCCTCAAACAGTTACAAGTTTACAAGACGAGACTTACAAAACATAACGCCAGAGTTTGACTACCAGACTCAAACCAAACTCCCCCGGGACTATCGAAAACTTAACCAAAACCTTAAAGATTGAAATTTATAATAATTTGACAGTTTAAATAAATAACAAGCATGATATTACTTCTACATTCGCGAGAAATAGTACAATACAATAATCCACGCATTTCAACATTACATTTAATTTCCTCAAGACAGAATTACCAATGGTGGATTTCAAACCAAACTAACCAACTGGTTACCGCGCCCAAGTGGCGACACATAATTTACATTTAATCAACTGAGATGAAAAAGAGAGAAGTTACATATTAAGCAAAAATAAAATAATGATTCTAACACAAAAATATTACAAGTCGAAAATGAATAGAGTCTATGATATGTAAAGACAAAGTTACGTTCCAATTAATATATAAATGTTTATCCGATCATTGTCAAGGTCCATGACAACAATCCGTCCTCGTTCGTGGATTTTAGATAGTCATTTTTGGTAGACAATTCCAGCCTGTTATATAGTGAGTTTCGTCGCACGGAAAAAGGGGAGGTAATTCTAACACGCAGTGTCTAGCTGCCATCGGGCACGTAGGCCCCTTGTAGAGTTGTTCCATCAGAATCTTAGAACAAGTCGGCGATCATTCGATGTTTTTTTGGGGTAGTTCTTCTGACAGCCATCAGAGGGCGGTCGGATAGTTGTCTTCAATCGTACTCCATGTTGTCACGCCTCAGTTTCAATCTGAACCGCCGGAGATTGACCACGTGTTGACTGTATACCTTCGTCAGCTCGGCCCATTCTTCGACATTGGCTGCACGGTGTAGGTCAGCTTTGGTGGCGGCTAGTGATAGAAGATTTCATAGGTAAGTTCATGAACAATTCTAAGTATATTTTACAGAGGATTGTATTGTACGAAATATACAGTGCCATATTAGCCTATAGGGACTACAACAGAGAAAAGTACTATTGTAGGGATTCTATTTGCGTCGGAACTATTGGAGCGGGTGGTACGAATTTTTGAAAGTTACGTATCAACATTATAATGGGGTGGATCCAATTGTAACTAACTGTAAGTTAACGTTACACATTGTTTTTCCACTAACAATACAGTTAAGAAAAATCTTAGTAACAGTAATTTAAATAAAAATGATAAACACAATAAAAATGGAATTTATAAACTCACCTATGAATGCAATAGTATCTACGTAGGCAAGACCGAGCAATATTTTAGGGTTCGTTATAAAGAGCACATTTCTGATTATAAATACAAAAGGAACAAATCAACATTTGCAGACCATCTAAAAACACAAACCATCAAACCAAACCAATAGACCAATGTATGAAACCTCTTCCCTTATCTCATAAGCGCACGAAATTAAACACAGCTGACAATTTCTTCATTCGAGCAACTTTATTTAATAAAAAATCAATTCTCAATGAACAGTTACAGTTTTCAAATCAAATTCTTGTAAACACATTAAAACATCTACCCAAAAACATTAAAATCCTGTAACCTCATTTATCCTGCTCTATCTTTTATTGCAGAAAATGACCCGTTCGAGCCGGAATCGAGAAGATTAATACCTTATACGTCTTCTCCACATTCATTTCCATAATTTTATCCATCCTTGATTCTATAGATCATACCACACTCAACTGGTTTCAATAGTAGTTTCACAACCTAACATTTTTACACCGTGGTCTTGGAAACTTTACCTTTTATAGCTCGCTTTTCATAAGTCTTTTGTTTTTACATACATTTTTTCTCTCTGACCACACCTAATTTAGTTAACATCTGGCCGTCGTAATAACACATCGTGTTTTTCACAACGACTCCAAGTTTGTTTGTTTGGTAATTTTCTCTTTACTATTTTAAAACTGTTTAACGGTAATTTACAATGCTTCCTTTATAACTTTAGTCTCAATTTATCTTCATGCTTCTTTAATTTCGTTTGCAGTATCCATGATTATGGTACCATAGTACCGAAACTTGTCGGGATGAAGTAAATTCAGCCTCTTTCCAGTGCTGGATATCATAAAGGAATAATGGGACAAGGAAACAGTTAAGACTTAGATTATTCCACATAATGTAATTATTTCATTAAATTCGTTTGGCAGATGTTAACCTCAAATTGTATTATTTTATTTCACAACATATTTGAACTTAAAGAATTGTTTTGTACCATACTATATTGTAACTTAAAAGTTTTTTTATTCATATTTTTAACGTGTCAACCTATATTTTAGACTTATCAACTCGTTTATTGGCTAGTTGATGATGCATTATTAATTGTATATAAATGTTCATATCTGACAATATGTTTTTTCACCAGAAGTATATTTAAATTATACATTTTAACTTGTAATTTCACTTATTACTTATACCGATTTAGCAAATGTTTAATCTATAAATATTTTTTAAATATATTTTTAGAGCAATTTATCTAAGACTTTACTTTTAATTATTACCGCTCCTTACCTTCAACAATTTTTAGAATGTTTTCTAAATGTTAAATAATCTAGGTTGAAAAATGTATTTGTCTTATTTAAATTGATCGAATATAATTTGAGATTCAAATTGAGTTCAAACAAGTAAAAACTGTATAGATTGTATGAAGCCAAAAAACACAGATTTTAAGCAATTTAACTTTGAACAGGCTTACAACAATCATGATACATTACATTAAACATCCTGTTTGTAAACGAAGATTATGTATTTTATAGTAAAATCTGGATTTTTGAAGATTCTAAGAATTTTACTCAATTCCCATGACAGATATTCAAAAACAGATGAAATAACAATTTGTATAAAATTAAGATAAATGTATCCACTGAAATAAGTTGAACTTATTTAGGCCAACAAAAGTACTATAGTAAAAATATAAAACAACAATTTAAATTAGCTTGTGTTTCCTTCCGTGCCACCTTAAACTGGATGACAGCTCACACTGTCTCAGGAGATATAGACGTTACTTCCATTATTAGTCCCTTTAATAGGGTTAGATCCTGTTTATATTACGAGGTAAACGTAATGACGCGCGGTTTCCAATGGCCCGCGCAAATTCCGACGCGTCGCACCGTTGACAGCCTCCAGCGCATTAGTATTGATTTGTGCAGAGCGTGCGAATAGTTGGATGAACAAAAAGAGCAAGAAAGACTGCTTTTCTGAGGCGGGATAGTGGTACAATCTCATGAATATAGGAAGAAACTTTCCTGGGGTTAAAAAGTACACCTTAACAATGTTGGTGTATTCAAACTTCCAGTCATGTGTACTTCAGCTGTCACTTTTGATAAATATTATAAATACCTATATTTAACGAGAATAATATCCTCGGTCCCGGAACAGATTTATCTGATTGCAAAACCCTTCCTTCACCTCTGACAATACGTGTATTAATCACAGCTTGTGGATGTGTGGAATGCCAGGCCTCCACCGTGGTTCGGATTCAACGTTAAACTGTAGGTCCTCCATTACATCTCACAATCACCCTACCATTACACATTAGCGTCAGTGCGTATAACCCGAACGGGTAGTAAGACGCGGTGCTAATAATAATAATAATAATAATAATAATAATAAATAATAATAACAAGAATAATATAGTAACACACTTTAATGGACAAATGGTCTAAGGCTCTTGTGTTAGACTGGCCTGTAAATCACGGGGATATCGGGATTTTAGACTCGATTGTGTCCACCGAGGGTGATTTTTTCTCAATGGTCTCCCACTCTCCTTCCACGCAAATGGCGGTAAATTACCTCTAAAATGCTTTCGTCCTTATCCCTACCCCATTAGAGAAAGTACCATATATGCGTACAACCTGAACAGATGGTAAGACGTGGTGATAATAAATACTATATAATAAAATGTTTCCAATTAGTATATCAAATCAAACTATCAAAATAATGTTTATATTATTATATAAATACATTTAATAGTTTATTTTAGCATCGCGTCTTACCAACCATTTGGGTCATACTATTATGTACTAGTTAGGCTAGTGGTTTTAGGGAATAGTGAGGTTAAATTATTTATAGGAAGTGTACTCGCATTTGTGTGGGGAGGAAGAGTGGAGAACAATTTTTTGAAAAAAAAAACCTCATTTCACACAAACGGGATTTGAACCTCAATCTCCCCGTCATCAGTAATCTAGTTACTACGAGAGTATCGCGTAAGGCCACACGGCCACTGAATAGTTAAATAAATCTATAGCTTATGCAATACTTACTATGTTATCTTAAACACAATAAATTATATTTGTTAAACTAATTTTGGTAGAATCTATACTAACATCCTGCAAATAATTAAATATGTATACACAATTTTTTTTACTAAAGAAAAACCAAGGAGTCAATACTACACCATTGTTTAGTTTCAAAGCGTTTGTATTCCCCTAAAGGGTGTTCTAATTGAAACCGTCACATATACCGTAGCTTATAAAGTAGACTACTTCTAGGATAATAAGATTTAATACATTTAAAATACTTCCATCTATATCTGAATCAAGTTGATACTTCTGCCGACCAAATTATGCATACACTCCTCGGAATAAATCTCTTGGCAGAAGCTAGATTATAACGCTTGCCATAAATAAATTAGCTATGAGACACTATTTTCATCCTCCTAAGCTTTGTATTAGTGTGTCAATGACATTTATTCTCTAAACAATTGAAGATCTGAGAGTTATAAGTGGGCTATTGAACATTTTGAAAAAAAAAAAAAANGAATTATAAGTTGTCTTAGAGCTAAGCAGCCAATTTGAGCGCTGCTTTCAGTTAGAATTATAAGTGGTCTTAGAGCCAAGCAGTCAATATGAGCGCTGCTTTCAGTTAGAATTATAAGTGGTCTTAGAGCCAAGCAGCCAATATGAGCGCTGCTTTCAGTTAGAATTATATGTGGTCTTAGAGCCAAGCAGCCAATAGGAGCGCTGCTTTCATTTAGAATTATAAGTGGTCTTAGAGCCAAGCAGTCAATATGAGCGCTGCTTTCAGTTAGAATTATAAGTGGTCTTAGAGCTAAGCAGCCAATTTGAGCGCTGCTTTCAGTTAGAATTATAAGTGGTCTTAGAGCCAAGCAGTCAATATGAAGCGCTGCTTTCAGTTAGAATTATAAGTGGTCTTAGAGCCAAGCAGCCAATAGGAGCGCTGCTTTCATTTAGAATTATAAGTGGGCTTAGAATCAAGCAGTCAATAGGAGTGTTGCTCCCAATCACATGACATACCAAACAAAAACACATCGAGCATTTAAAACCATTGTAATTAAATGCTATTTTTTTAAAGGACAGTAAGTATTTTTTTAAATGAATATTATATGAAAGTAGATTAATATTGCTTTAATATATTATAAAGTGCATTATAAAAGTACACCGTTCTATGAAGCTCACTTTTAATAATATGCTTTCTTTACATAAGCCCACTTATAATCCTGTTCAGTCAAATTTTGACAGGACCAATTTAATATTTTTTTCATTATGTATGTGTATCCTTAATTTGTATTTGGTTTAATTAAGCAATGTATGAAACCTCAAAAAACATAAAAATTATGACATAAAGTAGATAACTACATTAAATAAAAATATACTGCAAAACTAGACTTTGATTTTGCTCTCCTCAAAAACAAGAAAATGGTCGATTGCCCACTCTCAGGTCTTCAATTTCTTATAAATAATTTTTAAGAAGCATTCTTGAATTTATTTCAGTATTTAAAAAAAAAATACTATACACAATGGGAAACATTAACTATACCACACATGTTGTTTTTATTGACTCACAAAAACTCAAAAGTCCCTTGATGGTATTAACTTGGGCAAAAACCAAAAACAGTAAAATGTCACTGTCTACATATGATACACTTAAAAAGTTAAATTGCCCATCTCATGATTTGCGCAAATTTCTGCTCATTCTGTTAACTGGATTCTTCGCTTGTCCATTTCACGGACTCTGCAAAAACTCTTCCAGTTCATGAATTGTGTAGTGCTTGTGCTGCCAAGTTCGTGAACTTGCTATTTCATGAACTGAGCAGATACAATCGTTACCCCATTCCTGAAATGGACGAGTTTTTACCAGGTCTGTGAAAAGGACAACCAAAGAAAATGTTTGGTCTTTAGTTAATTTAACTTTTAATCGTTTTAGAATGGAAGGTTAGGTTAAGTTAGGTTGGGCTAGTTTTAATATATCTTAGAAAGAATTTCAGTCAAGCTTGTAGTAGATAGTGCAATAAGTTCCTGTTCATGAAATGGGCTAAAAGTAATGCAAAAAGCCAATAAATATATTTTGTTAAATATTATAGTATTTAATGATATGATAATTATTTATGACAGTGTTAAGCAGCGTAAAATGTAATATTTAAAAAATGGTAAAGTTTTTACCTGTCCAAGGGAAGAATGAGTTTTTGGCCTAGAACAGAGATGGTTCAGATCAAAGCATATTTCTGTGAAATCCAAGAAAAGCTAAGTTTTGGTTGCCAAATACCTTATCATAGTTCTGATGGCCATTATCTGCAAGAAAAACGCTTACTTATTTAGATATAAACAAAGGAATCATTTTTATTGCTTCAATAATCAATAAAAAAAAATTATATTACAGCTGAACTTGATCAAGTCAAAGAGATTGAACAATGGCTTCAAGTATAAAACCATTCTTCACCTCACCTGAAACTCCTCTCGTGCCTCACCAGTGAGGTGCGTCTCACAGTTTAATATACTAACTCTCTTCTATGGTAATATATGACTCAATCAAATCACACAACCGATCAAGGTTTCAACCTTAGTAATCATTCATTCAAACATCATCGTCTAAACTTAAACAAAATTACTTAAATTTTTTAGTAAATTTCCCTTTAACACTTGGCCATGCGGACTTGGTACATTCTATGCACAGAAGTGTTGGAAGAAAAAATCGTATAGCTCGTAGGTCCATCTGCTCTTTCAATGCGTTCTTCTTTTTAGATCCAAATACTTTTTTTTTTTTTTTGCCCTCTGACTAC
>CABFWB010006068.1:25787-37236 GCA_902151455.1 Timema bartmani
TCCGCCCCCCCCCCCCACCCCCGTAACCCTTATTTTTCTCTGTCCCTTACCATAGACACAGAGACGGAATCCCTTCCAGCTATAATCAATCAGTGTGGAATGGTCGGCGTCTTCAAATGGAATTGTTCGAAATAAGTTTTTATAGGTTGAAAGTCCTCTAGTGTCTGACAGGAAATATGATTTGCATGGGACGTAGATCGCACCCGCCTTGCTTCTACAAGATGGTTCGTCTCTATAAACTAAGTATGAAATAGATCTTGTGACTTGCCTCCATGCGTTGCTTATAGCTGGACAACTAGGTGGAGGGGGACCTTTTACTTAAGCTGGAATAGAAGGGTATGCAAGTTTAGGTCAGTATTTTTGCATCTCTTAAGACTAAAAACTTTTTTTACCCAAGATAGATGATTGCTTTAGTAGAAACCATTAGTTTTAATCCATACCGTAATCTCAACAGTTTTTGAATATCTGCCATGAGCATTACGACATTAAAACAGAAACTTTCTTAAATGAAGAGAAAAGCTCGGTCAAATTACGCAATAACCATAATAGATATTCCAAAACTATCAAGAAAACTAAGAATCATAGACCTAGCCAAATCTACTAACTATTTCGGCAAAAATAATCTGAAAAACTTAAAAATACTGACCTTAAGGTGATGACGTAAGGGACGCATGAATAGACCAGTGTTTTTTGAGTTTTAAATAGCAAAAAACTTATTTTAACCAAAATAAATTAAATAATATTTAAGTAAAAACATAGATTACAAATTTCTTCACATGGTGATATCAACAGTTTATCACATAAGGTTCTTGCCATAATTATATGGGCAGTGCCACGCACCTAATTCCTATGCAACATGTTGTACAGTTCATGCACGCTTGCAAAGCTTTGCTCTACCGGTGCTTTACACCGAAACTTTGAACACGTTTTAATGGTATTAGCATAGTTTTGCCAAATGTAAGTGTACAAGTATTTTGTATTAATTTGGGTTCAAACAAACTATGTGTGCAGTTTGGGCGTTGAGTTTCCCAACATCCTGTAATGTCGGAGTTTCACCTTAGAGTATACCATTCGACCCCGGAAGCGCGTTTGATATTAAGTAGTTTAATCACATTGGTTTTCATACGAGATAAACTCGACTACCTTGCAGTAAAAGAGGATGTTTCTTTGGCAGTAACTTCTCCAGAAAACTCCCTAGTACATTTTTTACCTGGAACTACAACGAAAGAACAAATCTAAAATGAAGAGATAAAAATAAAATCAGCGAGATAGAAATATCCTAGATAAAAAGAAGAGGTTGGAGTTTCCTTCTTTTTTCCACCAAACCTCATTTGACTCCCATATACCATATCCACGTGTTGTGAGACATGGGGTAGGAGGGGGCGGAGCTGTATGTGTGTGTTTTTGAAGAGTTGTAGGAGCAAGATATTGGGTGGGCTACTATTACTATCCCGTCACGTGTAGAAAGGGGTTGTGAGAGAGGAAAGAAATGGAAGATGGGCGTTTCGGCTCGAAAAGGGGTTGTTTCCTCTCCTCCAAAGTCAAACCTCATACCACTCCCTGTCACGAAATCTCCTTTCATACGAAACACGTTCTGAATGGAAAATTGCGTCTTTACCCCCTTCCTCCAGCTATCTCTTCCAGTCCTTGACGTTCCTGTAACCCCTAGTGTAGCGTCTGTTTGATGTAACCCCTAGTTTAGCGTTTGCTGGATGTAGCCCCTAGTTTAGCGTCTGTTGGATGTAGCCTCTAGTGTAGCGTCTGTTGGATGTAGCCCCTAGTGTAGCGTCTGTTGGATGTAACCCCTAGTGTAGCGTCTGCTGGATGTAACCCCTAGTGTAGCGTCTGTTGGATGTAACCCCTAGTGTAGTGTCTGTTGGATGTAGCCTCTAGTGTAGTGTCTGTTGGATGTAACCCCTAGTGTAGCGTCTGTTGGATGTAACCCCTAGTGTAGCGTCTGTTGGATGTAACCCCTAGTGTAGCGTCTGTTGGATGTAACCCCTAGTGTAGCGTCTGTTGGATGTAACCCCTAGTGTAGCGTCTGTTGGATGTAACCCCTAGTGTAGCGTTTGTTGGATGTAACCCCTAGTGTAGCGTCTGTTGGATGTAACCCCTAGTGTAGCGTATGTTGGATGTAACCCCTAGTGTAGCGTCTGTTGGATGTAACCCCTAGTGTAGCGTCTGTTGGATGTAACCCCTAGTGTAGCGTCTGTTGGATGTAACCCCTAGTGTAGCGTTTGTTGGATGTAGCCCCTAGTTTAGCGTTTGCTGGATGTAACCCCTAGTGTAGCGTCTGTTGGATGTAGCCTCTAGTGTAGCGTCTGTTGGATGTACCCCTAGTTTAGCGTTTGCTGGATCTAACCCCTAGTGTAGCGTCTGTAGGATGTAACACCTAGTTTAGCGTTTGCTGGATGTAGCCCCTAGTGTAGCGTCCGTTGGATGTAGCCTCTAGTGTAGCGTTTGTTGGATGTAGCTCCTAGTGTAGCGTCTGTTGGATGTAACCCCTAGTGTAGCGTCTGTTGGATGTAACCACTAGTGTAGCGTCTGTTGAATGTAACTCCTAGTGTAGCGTCTGTTGGATGTAGCCCTTAGTTTAGCGTTTGCTGGATGTAGCCCCTAGTGTAGCGTCTGTTGGATGTAGCCCCTAGTGTAGCGTCGGCTGGATTTAACCCCTAGTGTAGCGTCGGCTGGCTGTAAATTTGGATTTAAGTGGAGATTTAATACGTTTGAAAAGTACACCGATATGATCTAGGGCAAAACTTATAAAGTGCATTAGTGCGTTTGCTCTCCGTGTCCTACTATCCGCCATTGATCTGCGAATATTTGTTTTAATAGTAAAGGTATGAGGACAGTAGTATTCGGAAGATATGTATCCGTATGTGTATTGAGAGTAGGGGACATTTTGCTGAGGAGAATCCCCTCTGTACACCGGGCTGTAAGTCCAACTCAAACACCTTCAAACCCGACCATACAATCTGACGCTTTACCCCACTAGCCCATTAATGCGGGGACTGAGACTGATCGACCGGTTGTCTTCCGTCTTCCCTTGGGAACTGCAGTTAACTTCTCAAACCATTTGGCCCAAAGAACGAGCACCTGTAAATTATCTTACTATATTTTTGAAATGTGAAAAGGTTGGACCATTTTGATTTTTTTGTTGAATCTTTTAAATGAAACGTAGTAAAAAAAATGTGATCCATCAATCTAAAATAATTATTGTTTATCTTTTGATTGATATATAAAGTTCAAAGACCTTTGAATACAAGAAATGATTTTTATTTACAAACCAGCTTAAATAATAATGTATAATTAAGTATGTATGTAAGTATGCATGTATGTATCTATGTATATATGTATGTATCTAAGTATATATATATATATATATATATATATATATATGTAAGCAGTGCTTAACTTCTGACGGAACGCGGTGGAACGGCGTTCCGGTACCTCTATTAAGGCAAACACGAAATTCATTCAAACACAATTATATTATGCTGAATTTTAAAACGTTTTCTTCTGTTTTTAAAAGAAAATGACGTCTTAGGAACACGTCTTTCGAAGCTTAAATTTTTAAAAAAATGTTCTGGGAGGAAGGGGGGCCAGAACTTCTTTAAGTGCGTTCCAGTGCCTAAAATTTTAGAAATCAACCACTGCATGTATGTATCCAAGTATGTATGTGTGTGTATGTACTGTGTGTATAAATCTATTAGTGTATGTACACTCCGTCCACCAAGAAATGTAGCAATATTACCTTGACCGATTACAGAATGACTCTATCTTATTCACTGAACCATAGTGTATTCCATCAATGAGGACTTGCTAACTTTCAGAGCAAAACAAATGTGTCTTTTCAAGGTTTAAAAAATTAATAATCTGGTTCTTATCATAATTATATCAATTAAAATATATGTAGAGCAAGCAATGAATCAATAAATGCAAAGATAAATTAATTTTCTTAGGCTTGTCTGGTCTGCATCACTCGTAGCCCAGTTTGTGGGAATATTAGCCAGTATTTATGTATCTTTTCGCAGGGGACGCCCAATTGCACTAATCGTACATTCTTTCCCTGGAGTATCTTTCCATGTCCTGATATAACGTGATGGTCATATTGAGAATGAGGCTTGGGAACTTTTAGAAAAACTTAGGAAAGACTAAGCTTAACTAACCAGACCCCTGCGATCTTTGTAGTATTTCCCTTTTCAAGAAAAATACCTATGGTACCAACCGGGAATCAAACCCGAAACTCCTTAGTATGTATCAAGGTGTGCTGACCACTATACCACGGGGATGGCTTGAAAATATATAAGTGACTGGAATTAAAGTGGAGAACAAATACAAATTGTTAAATTTGCGTTATAAATCGCTATTTAACTGGAAGGAAAAAATAAATAGGTAAAGGTCTCGAAACGGGATGGAAGAGCTTTTATAAAAGTAAGGTCTACTTAAAGATAGACAAGATGAAAACTGAAGAGATGCAAGAATGTAGCTGAAAGCCTAATGCAATTAACATAACAGTTAGATAATTAATTATATTTCTTTGTTAATGGGAGATTACACAAATTATACTATTATAAAGCCACATGGCTGACTCACTCACTGACATTAATGTTTACCCACTTCCAGATGAGCTAGAAACTTGAAATTTGGCAAACTTATAGCATTTAGCCTGTAACCGACTGGAAAATTCCAAAAAGCTAAAAAAAAATTTAACCCCCGAGAAAAATTCAAAATGTTGGAGCAACTTTAAAGTCGGTGTAGTATATACAATACAATACCGGTAACTTTAAGTTGTTACGTTCAAAACAACGCTGGAATTGCATTAGTTTTCATCCACTTGCAAAGAAAGCTCACTTGGATGTAAACAAGCAAGTAATTATTATAGAATCATCATACATGGCTTGGTTTATATATATATATATATATANCTCCTGTTGGAAGTTTAAAAGCTGCAGTATAATTTGCTTGTATTATTTACAAATAATATAGATTTGTGTTGACTGGTGACATCTACTTACCTCTCAATGCACCTTTCTTGCCACCCTCTGTCAAAATCACTCCCAAAACGTTATTACCTCACAAGGTCCTAGGAAAAATTTCATTATCAGATTGAGTGCGTCTCAAGTGCGGCGATATAATAAATACAAGACGACACCTACCTCAACTCGAATGGAATGAGCGTTTCGCAGATGAAACCAGCCCATTCCATTCTGGTCAAGATAGTTGTTGTCCTGCAATTAGTATTGTGCCACACTTTAAGTGTACTCAATCTATAAAACGGGCCCTTAGTCCTTCTCTGACAGGGCTCATTATTGAATGATCTTAAGAGCCAGAATAGCACTATCTAAACAGGCTTTCAACAAAAAGAATCAGTTTTTGACTTCTAAAAACATAAATAGCCTAAATGTTATAAAAAATCAAAAAAGAATATGAAAGCTATTGAAGTATTTACTGAAGAGTTTATAGAAATTATCATGGACTGATAAAGTTAGTAATCTTTAAGTTTTTTCTATATCAATAGAAAGAAAGATAATTCTTAAATCTATAAATCCACGCAGATATGGTTTAAAAGGTCTTACATACACTGAGGCAAAATGAATGTATGAGAAGTATTATTGAGGGTTTGTGAAGGCTAAAATAAGAAGAGGGTGCCACCACTACAGAATCAAACAGATATGAGTGATAACTAGACCAGTAATTACAGTAAACTAATGTCAGTAGTTTCATAAAATATGTGTGTGTCAAGAGCATTTGCCTAACAATCTGCGAATTGAATATTAAAGAAGAAGAATTCAGTTTAATCAACATTTATGGACCAATTCAATTTTTAAAAATTAGACAATTTTTATCTCAACTAATCTGGAAGGAATTAGTAGTGGTCAGTCTGTTTTGTTTATGGCTTTTGTTTTATGTATAGACTATAGCAATGGTTCTCAAACTAGGGTACTCGTACCCCCAGGGGTACGTGACTAGCTCTCAAGGGAAAGTTGGCAAAATAACAGGGGACTTATGGAAAACCCTAATTGTTGGTAGTTACCGTTATCTGGTTATTTCCACCCCTCTGTTTCCTGTATTTGCTCTCGCCTGGAGACCAATTTCTGAGAATTTTCAACCCTCTACTTCCCTTCTTCTACATTAGCAGTTTATGATGCCTTTCTCAACAACATATACGCCATTCACGGTAGGAATTACTCTCTGAAAGGTCTTTTTTCCTACCAATATCCTACTATATAATAGCTTTCTGGTAGGGAAAAAGACCTTTCAGAAAACAATTCCTACGGTGAACAGACTTTATCTCTGTGAGAATGGTTTTTCATCCATGGTGTACCTATAAATAAGTACCGCAATAGGCTAAATTTGGAGCTGGAGCTCCGTTTGAAAATTTCAACTAGACAACCAGATATCAAAAAGCTGTGCCAAGCCATGCAGCCCCACCCCTCTCCCTGAAAAATGTTGGGATTCATAGTATATCAGCTCCAGAATTACAATTTAAAAAATTTGGTTTGAAAATATTGTGTTTTGATTTACGTTTTTTCTTTATTTTTAGACGAATTTGTGAAGAAAATGTATAAAACTTTCCTACAGACTTTTTAGAGTAAAATTATGTTGTTTTAACTGATCATAGCATTCTCAATAAGAGATAATGTTAAGGCTTAAACAGTAGGATTCTCTCTAACTATCTTTGTCACATTTGCAATATTTTTATTACGGATATTATTTTTTCCAATAGATAAAATAGATCAATAATCAACCATGTTGTCATCTTTTTAAAGCCTGTCATTTGAATTATTTTTTTTCTAATCTTTAGGGTGTATTAAACTTTTAGTCATGGCTAAGGGTTACAATCTAAAAAAAAAGTTTGAGAACCATTGGACTATAGTTTTTACAAGGACTAACTAATGACACAACAGGAGCAAATTTGTCATCAGTCAAACAAGTTGGAATTAACTAAACAAATTATATCACGACTCAATGTCATCAATGTAGTTGTGAGTACCATTTACCAAATGGTGATTACAACTTCTAGCAATGATACCTGATGATCAATTAATCAAACTGATTTTCTTTGGATTCATCAACCTAATTTTCATTTATACTAAACAAAGTTTCAACTCTTATACTCTAGCTATACTAAGAATGACGTCAATACATTTCTGAGCCAGCAGTCCATCTGTCATTAAGGCAAGGGGCTAATATTTCGATTTTATAGACATTGTAGAATAAACCATCACTAGTTACAGTGGAGTGTTTTTATTCTCAATGAGAATTATTTGACATTGGTACTAGGTGCTATGTTGGTTATATAGTTAACTAATTTGTAAGTGCTGTCCAATTTTTGTAGGAAGGACTTTATCTGATAACTAGAATAGCTACTAGATGCATTTTAACGTATTCATACGTCAAATCATGTGGTTGTAAGATGTCATTTTTATATATATATATCAATACTTATAAAATACACCATTTTAATGAATTATGATCAATTTTATCCACAATTAATATGTTTGTATTTCAAGTACTACCCCTTCCCTACCCTCCCCTCCCCCCGCGGCAGGTATATCCACATATTTACTCTAAGGTGATTAGGGTAAAGAAGGTAGAATTCAAAATAAATTGGAATTAATTTGTAAAAAGGTAGACTGTTATACAATTTAGGAAAAATCTACCCATCAACAGAAAGCCATTTTATACGAGACTGAAGCCTTAGAGACAAAAAAGTTGATATTTGCTAACATTTTATTTCTACCATAATCCTTATATACCCACTGTTTAGTTTTATTTTTCTTTGCAGTAGATTTTGCATTATTGACAAAACAATCCTTTGGAACCAATCAATAATTATTTACGTGTTTATTGGGCAATGTGATTCGTGTGACGTTTGTCACAAACTGTCATTGGCAATCTAACGTGGAAAAGTAATTATACTTGCACTCCATGTGTCCCGATAGTCCTGATTGAAACCTGTAGTCATTTGGGAGACAGAACTAATCATATCGACGAGTGGGGGTAGAAGTTGTGCTTCATAGAGTTTCGATTAAATCTTCATACACTTGGATGAATCATACATATTCAGCCAATCTTTCTCGGTTACATGAAAGTTTCTAAAACTATGCATAGTTCCAAGGCTGAGTTATAAAAATAAGCCTTAATTATATACTAGTTTTTAAGCTTGTGATATTAAGATACTTCGAGAACTGAATCATTTCTAGGTTATTTTAAATTCGATTCCATCTTTGTTAATCGTATAAATGTATCCCAATAAAAATACAGTAATTGGTTAAAAAAAACAATTATATTGTATAAAATATCATTATGTTTACTCTAACTTTTGAAAGTAATAATTTAAACGTGTAAAGAAAGAACAAATTATATATTATATTAATAATGGGCCTACAAATGCAAATATAATCCTTGACGATAAAGACGAAAACAGTAGTAATAAAAAGGCACACGAAAAGAGCCATGTAGACGATGGAAGGACAAAGGGCTTTCTAGCAAGGGGAAGTATTGAAAAAAAAAGGGCGGAGGGGGGGGGTAGATGCGAAGAGCGACGTCTGAAAAGTTCTATTGGCTGGAAATAAATAAAAGAGAAATGCGATGTAAGAGGGAGCAAAATTGTTATACGTAAAAGGGAAGTTTTAAACATTACATAAGTATAAGAGGTTTTTTTTTACTAAATAAAGTAAAAAATGTTAAAAATGGGGATACAGATATAGCCATAAAGTTTGCCCTACACTTTAAAAACGAGGATAATAAACAAATTTAAACCGGAGTCTAGCAGATATAGAACGACCGTAAAATAATAATTGTTTACAATTTTGGTAAAAATTAAGAAATATCTGTGTTACGTAAATATTTATTGATTTGGCTATTAAAACTATCACATATTAACAGTTAACTTATTACTTTTTTAATTCAGCACCGCGTCTTACTAACCGTTCGGGATGTACGCCTATGTACTAGTTTCACTACTGTGTCAGGGGTAAGGAAGATTTAATTGAAAGGAAATGCACCCACATTTGCGTGGAGGGAGGGTGGGAAAACACTAAGAAAACCACCCTCATTGCACCCAACCGGGATCAAACCCCGATCTCCCCGTATTTGGCGGTCTAGTCTAACACAAGACTATGCGGCCACTGAAGCCAGTTATTATAATGTTGTCATACATTAATTGTCTACGCTGCGAGATTCACTTAATGTGGATTAATATTTATAAAGTCTTAATTGATAGCTCAAGGGCTAAAAAAAATTATTCATGTCAGTGGTATTGCAGTCTAAGGCGTCATTCTTGTGATAGTACTATATTTCTGGAGAGGGAGATGCCAAGGCCTTAATCCCTGCTGAGTGAACGAGAAGTCGATTCTCCACATGCTATCATCACTAGATTTCTAATAATTTGTCACGCTAATGTGAGCACACTTCTTATAAATTACTTTTCTCATTCTTAACCCATTGATTAAGCTGCCAATATGTAATAGCACTATCTTTTCTGTACGTGGCTGTATTTGTGTTTATACAACGTCTTCCTGCTAATGCGTACTAGCACCATATTGACACTAATGTGACAGGTATGAAGAAGTTAGAATTTAGATTAATCGTACCCGCATTTGCGTTGATATAGGCTGATAAACCATTAATATAGGAAGACCCTCCTCGGTTGCGTAGTTAGCTAACGCGCTAGTTTCGTGTTGAGCTAGACTGCATTAAGACGGGTAGATCAAGGTTTAAATCTTAGTCAGGTGAATTGGGGGTGGTTTCTCTAAATGGTTCTCTAATCTCCCCCCACGATAGTGCAGGTTAACATCCTCTAAATTAAACCTTCCCGATTCCTAACCCACTAGCGTAATTAGTACTTAAGCGTATAACCCAAATGGGTAGTAATGACGCGTAGCTAAATTTAAAAAATAAGAAAGGAACATCTCAGTTGCCCAGCTGCAATTATTAATCCAACATCCAAGTAATAGGCGAGAGCCATACTTGACCAGACTGACGCTTTTGTTCGTACGCTCAACAATGTGGGTATCCTTGGTTCCAAACGTGATAAGGAATTAAAAAATAATATAAAGGTTTACCTATTTATAATTTCTATTGACACCTCGGAGAGAAAGTATTGTGATTGTAAAAAAAAATTGAACTCAAGATTTTGATAAATGTTGAAGTTGCATGACCCTCTGAAACCAAATCGGGTTTTTGAAATTAGATATTAAGACCTAAATTTAAGGGTTGTTTACTGAAGGATAAAAAGATAAAATATCGATTTTCTCAAAATTGGCTAAAATGATTTTGATTACATTTTGTATCTAGACACACTGTTTATCATTATAAACAAGATGGCACTTCTCATTTTCTTATTAAAATGACTTTGAGGATACTTTACATGAGGTAAATTTTCAAACTTTCACTATTTCTCCGCAAATATTTGAGATACGGAATAAATTATCATCATAAGGTTTTAGTATTATTAAAAATAAAAATCTTTTATTTTTAATATAGTTTTTATAACACCAATAATTTCTTAGCTTTAAGCATATATATATATATTATATACTTTCTCATTTGAAAATAAATTTGATTTTTATGATCTTTAGTGGACCAAGATATTTCTATCAAAAAAATCGAACTCGAGATTTGATGAATATCGACATTTCATGATCCCTCGAATCCGAAAAAGTTGTTTTTGAATTTCCGTTTGTCTGTAGGTTTGTCTCTCTGTACCTCCAACTAGAGCCTAAACTATTTTACCGATCGGGCTAAAACTTGGTATCTAGGGTTTTCATAGGGTTGCTTCGAGGGTTTTTGGAATTGGATATCTAACCCTAAAATTAGGGGTAGTTTACTGAAGGGCAAAAAGAGAAAAAGTCGATTTTCTCAAAATGTGCTCAAACGATTTTGATTATAATTTAATTTCAAAACATTTATAAATATTCTAAACAAAATGGCTACTCTCAAATATGTCGGCAAAATGACTTTAAGGGCTCCGGTCTTATGCGTAAATTCTAATTTTTTGTCATATCTTCGACACTATTTGATATTGAAATTACTTATCATAGCGAATATGTAGATCTATTTATAATACAAATATTTTATTCGAATAATATTTTTATAAAACCAATAACCTTCAAGATATACGCAAATATATATTTATTTATATATATTATAACTTTTCGAACACTTAAGATGAAGTATTGCGACCGTAAAAAAAATCTAATCTGATATGATGATGGATGTTGACGTCTCATGCCCCCCTGAACCCTAAAAATGGTATTTGCAATGCCGTCTGTCTGTGTGTCTTTTTAACCCCAAAATTAAGAGTAGTTTGGTAAAAAGTGAAAAGATAAAATATCAATTTTCTTAAAATCGGCTCTAACGATTTTGATTAATATTCGTATCTAGACTTTGAATAAGATTATAAATAAACTGTATATTTTCATTTCCCCATGAAAATGAC
>CABFWB010006069.1:0-24709 GCA_902151455.1 Timema bartmani
GGTGGAAAGGGGGGCTTTGGGGGTTGCTCTAAAACAGTCGAGTTTCTCAGTTTTCTTATTCCATAGAGGTTTTTTTCTTCTTCTCGACTTGAAATATCGTCTAACTTTGCCGAGCATAATCTTCAACACGAATAATAACATTTTCTAAGCTGACTCAGTAAACTATTATTTCCGTGTTATTGGTATAGTCATAAAGAAAGAGGGAGGCAGACTGTGTTTAATTTACGCTTTGCCAAGCTCATCTTAGTTGTTAAAGCTTGGTACTCATATTAATTAAGGGAAATTAATGTAAAATAAATTAAAATACATAAAAAAATAACCCCCATTTTATTCTCACCTATTCTCGGGAGTTTAAAACAGGAAGTCCTTTCACCGACTGCAAATCCTAGCTAGGGAATAAAATTACGTTATAAAGGATTAGTTACAGCTAGTTTTTTCCGTCATGTAATTGGTGAAAGAGTTGTGTTAGCTTTAGCAGATAGTCTGTTCCCGTTTAGGATGAACACTCAGCCCTTTAATTACATTATTTATTTACCATTTTAGTGGTGAGAAGGCCGGTTGTCGAATGTGCAGAGATACACTTAGTTTACCTTGCAAGATAGCAATCTTACCTTGCACTATTCCACTATGGTGTAGCTTATAAGATAGGGTCATAGTGTTATACGTCAAGGTAAGACTGCTACCTTGATTGGTTTCAATATGGCGCAGTTTATAAGATAGGGTCATAGTGCAATCAGTCGAGGTAAGATTGTTACCTTACTTGGTTCCATTAGAGGCTAGCTTATAAGATACGATGTAACGCAGCGTTTTTCAAACTGTGTTCCACAGAGCCCTTGGACTCCACCATGGTTATATCATGAGGCTATTTATATAATAAAATAAATGGTACGGTGCACCGCGCATACTTTCTCCCGCTTTTATTTTAAAATATACATTTATTAAAAACTCGTAACTTTTGTGAAACAAAATAATAAGTCTATACACTGTTGTAGAAACAATACACGAAAGATCAGGAATTAAATAATGTGCACTGTTACTTACTCACCCTATGGCATTAGGAACTAGGATCACTGTTACAGAAAAATTGAGAAAAAAGAAACATCTTCGTCTACCAAAGAGCATAAGAAATTTATTTTCAAATACCTGAATTAAAAAGTATATTCAGTATTATATTTTCTTATAGCTCAGAAATTGTTGGTTTTATAAAAATATATTTCAAGTAATTGATTTTTATCTTTAATAGCACTACAATTTTACAATAATAAGCTATTTTGTGTCTCAAATAGTTGCGCAGAAATGATGAAAATTGGAAAATTTACCTCACGTGAAGTACCATCAAAGTCATTTTCATGAGAAAATTAAAGTTTCCATTTTGTTTTAAATGATAAACAGTGTTTAGATCTAAAATTTAGTCAAAATCGTTAGAGCGAATTTTGAGATAATAGATTTTTCTCTTTTTTCACTTCAGTAAACTACCCTTAAATTTAGAGTTAGAAATCTATTTTCAAAAACCGCTCGAGAGAATCTTATGAAAACCCCATATACCAAGTTTTAGCCCAACCAGTAAAATAGTTTCGGCTCCATCCCGAGGTACAGACAGACGACATCGCGAAAACAACTTTTTTGGTTTCAGGGGGTCATGAAACGTTGACATTTATCAAAATCTCAAATTCGAATTTTTTGACTATCACAATATTTTCTCTCCGAGGTTTCGAGAGAAAGTAAAAGTAAAATAATAAAAATCTACCTAGTTTGTTGGCAATGAAGTATCGAACACCGGTGTTCCATTAGTGTCCGACAATTTTATGTTCTGTCCCAGTGTGAGAAGACCCATAGAAAAATTCGACCACAAAAGAGTTTTTTTAAGCACCGTGTCTTAATAACCGTTCGGGTTATATATACGCTTTTGTACTAATGGTTTCAGCGATTAGGAAGTGTACCTACATTTGCGTGGAGGGAGAGTGGAAAACAGTTTTTGAAAACCCCTCTCAGTACACCCAACCAAGATTCGAACCTCGATATCCCTGTCATCAGCAGTCTAATCTACTGCGAGAGTAGCACGTCAGACCATGCGGCCATCGAAACGGGTGTTATCAATGTTGACCGTCATAAAACAGGTTTGTATTTTTTAAAGGCCATTCTTATGGAAAGAGGACTGTACTCAACGACGTCACGTCCCCCTTGATCTTGTATTTCCTCCCGAGGGGAGGGGGTTGCGCTTCTGGGATCCGTGGCTGGCTGAGGCAATGACTGACATTCAACAAGACGAGGGAAACGTCGACGAACAATGGGAGGAACTTACAGGGAAGTTTTGGCAACTCCTGGAGAAAGGGAAATGGCGAGGTACACAAAGAGACGGGATCTGAGAGGGGGTTACAGAAGAATGTCTGAAGGGGTAAGCGGTGACTTTGAGGAGGGATTGCTTTGTTAGGGCAGCTCGTGCCTGACTTGACCTCATTCCTGCTCTCAGTTGTCTTTGTGATGCATCATTAACTGGAGATCACCCTCCTCGGATAGTCGAATGGTCCATCTCACAGTCACGCTTCAATTGATCACGTAAAGCATCGTCTACAAACTTCGTATCCGTAAGGTGCGTAGTACTCCAAGAGGTCGACTCCACACAAATTGCACTGTCTAGAGTCCTTATCACTCCAGAGAAGTTGACTCAACTTTAACTTTCTGAGGACTAGTCGATACGGACTGCTAAGAACTACCAATCACAGCAAAGTAAGCGTGCGCGCACATTGAAATGAAAGCACCAATGGCATTTTAATTACAATTACACTAACTAGCTCATGTTTTAAATATAGTATTTGTGAGTGCACTTAACCTATCTGTCAAATATAACCTATCCTGGACGTTTTATCAAAATAAGTTGTGTAGTTACTTGTGTTAATAATTATTCAGCTGTGATCTCGTCTGCTTCACAGATGACGTTTGCTTGTGCCTAGCTCTAGAAAATTTTCTTTCCAAACGTTTAATTGAACGCTGTTTCCAAGTTTCTTATTGCTTGGCGCGGTCACGTGATTACGGATATGAACTGTGTAGACGTGATTTCCATTTCTAAGGACTTTAAGACTATAAGGATACAGAGCTTACGGACTTTTTAGACGGGACTTAAGAAATTTTACATCGTAATTAAAATTATATCTTTGAGTTTTTTTAACTCGCAACCAACCCGCTTCAGTGGCCGCATGGTCTAAGGCGTTACTCTCGCAATAGACTAGACTGCCAATGACCGCGAGATCGGGGTTCAAATTCCAGTTTGGTGTACTGAGGGTGTTTTTTTTTACTAAATGGTTTACACTCGCTCCAAGCAAATGCGGGTGTACTTACTCAAAATTCACCCTTCCTTATCCTTAGCCATAGAGCGGATTAGTACATATGTATATAGCCCAAATTGGTAGTAAGGCACATCAACAAAAATATAGTAATAATAATAATAATAATAATAATAATGACTTAAAAATTGTTTTTTTTTTAAATGCGGCCCCCTCAGTATTTTCAATTTTCAAAGTGACCCAAACGATTTTGACACGCCCGGTCTACCGGAACGTTTTATTGCCTCCGCGCGGGGGTTCGACCTTGTGACCTCACCACAATCTGACTGGCGCTGTGCAGCTCCCAATCACAAAACTCGGCTCATTAAATTGAAACAAATGGCGACCTCCCGACCCCATTTATATAATTCTATTTTATAATGGCTTTCTAATCTATTTACAGACGGGAAAGAGAAATGTTTATGTTTCAATGTTATGCTACGCTTGTGAGTAAAAAAAAGTTTGAAAAAATGCAGTAATTTATCTCTGGCGTCGGGATCTGTAAATCACGGAGAGACTGCCTCGCGTTATTGATATTAGTGGGACGGGGAGCGGTAGACATGCAGCAATAACAGTTTCTGTAAATGTGATTCAGGCATCGACACGAATAAAACATTAACATAATTTTTATTAAAAAAATATTATTTAAAATTTTGTTTTTCTGGTTCATGGATGTGCATATGTGTGTTTCGGGAGTGCCCAGGCCAAGGTTGGGTTATACAGAGAAACTTAGTTAGTCCGGCCTAACTGGGACCGAGTGTTATCCGTACTAACGAGATTCCGTAAACTATAGTAAAAAGTATTAAAACAATATAAATGACTACAGCTCAAAATTTATTTTCACAGTAACAAATTATAAAACAATTTGAAACATGTCACACAACCACTATTAACTCAGAAAATAATGAGTACATTTTTGTTGGGCCAATTTTGTAGTCAAACATATTATATAGTAATTATTCGGGATCAAGTTAAATATATTTTAACTTAATCTATTAAGGAAAGAAAAACTAATAGACATAATAAAGTAAAACACTAATGAAGCAATAAACCAGTTTATTTAAATGATTGATAACTTGATAACTTTTTTTGTGAGAGAAAAAAATTGATATAGTTTACACTTATTTTATTCAACTATTTTGTTAGAATCCTAGTTTCGTAAATCACGTTTGTTATTATACAGGGAAAATAATGTGTAGCAATACTATCAAATTACTAAAAAGATTTTTTTTTCTTTGAAAATTGACACCTGGACACGGGAATCGAACACGGGACCTTCGACTAAGTACGCCAATGCTTTAACCACTGAGCTATCCAGGATTCGTCCCGTGCACAGGGTCATTCTTCACTCATATTTTAAGGCAGAGTCTATGATGGACGTGCGGAAATCGTCGGCTACAAATGTGTGATTTTATTAAGATCACGAGCTATCAGATAACGCAGCCACCTTCGATTCGGTAGTTGGCTTATTGCTATTATTATTAACTACAAACAATAGACAATGGTCAGCGAAATTCTCCTAAAGGATATGTTTTATTTAATCCTGTCGGTAAACGATCTGGTAGGCTTTACTTAAATTAGTAACTTTTCTAACTGCCAGATAAGGCCCTTCATATTAAATTGGATTGTATTAAATTTTCTGTCAGATAATTTTCTTTATAATAAATTGAACTCTAATAAATTTTCTATCTGTCAGATAATATTTTTTATAATTATATTAAATGGGACTGTAGTAACTTTTTTATGAGATAAGGGCCTATATAATAGATTTGACTATAGTAACTTTTCTTTGTCAGATAAGGGTCTTTATATTAAACTGGACTGTCGTAACTTTTCTGTCAGTTAAGGGCCTTTATATTAAATTTGATTGTAGCTAACTACTCTGTCAGATAAGGGCCTTTATATTAAATTGGATTGTAGTAATTTTTCTGTCAGATAGGGTTCTTTATATTAAAATGAACTGTAATAACTTTACTATCTCACAGATAAAGTCCTTCCTAAAATTGTGGTAACTTTTATAATATGTCAGATAAGGTTCTTTATATTAAATTGGACTGTAGTAACTTTTCTATCTCAAAGATAAGGCTCCTACTATGAACGTTGGACTGTAAATACAGAATGGCAACTGTCCCCTGCAGTAAATAAGGCGGTTCGTGGACAAAATCAATCTCTGTGCGAATCAATATCTGGGAACTTAAGGTTTAGGTCTACTTTAAGTGGATGACACTGTACCCTATACTAACAAGTTTTGAAGTTTCATCCCGTGCAGACAACCACAGACACTTGCCGATATTTGCATCTCCGATATCCAATACTAACACAGAGAGAAAGAGGGGGGATTGTTTTTTTCGATGGCACTTCGCTGAAAGTGGTGTTGGCTCTATCAATGCAGGAAACGGCCGCTCCATGACGTCCCCGGGACAAAAGAATATCACCCTCTCACCCTCCCTTGATAGGATCACGTGTTGATGGCCTCTCGTTAGATTCCAGTAGATCTAATAGATCCCCTGGCGCGGAGAAGAGCACGAAATATTCAAAATGGAGTTCGCCTGCTTCGTTCTTTCGAGAGACCTACATTGTAGGACAAGACCTCTCTAGTATTTGAATCGCTGTCCTTATTTTCAGTGGAACCTCGTAAATCCGGGCCTCATTGATCCGGATTTCCGGTTTATCCGTACTGAAATTTTGGCGGTGAAACGTCTGCGTGACAGCGCTGTTAGTAAACACAAATCGGCACAACAAAAACTTTCTCATCATTTTATGAGTGAACAATGGTTGTAACATGTTTCAATTGTTTGATAATTTGCTGCTACTGTGAAAATAAAAGATGAGTTGTAGTCATATAATTATTTAGTGCATTTTCCTTATAGTTTCCGAACCATATGGAAAACACTGGGTTCCAGTTAGGCCAGATAAACGAGGTTCCACTGTCCCATGAGGGAAAACACCTTCAAATAGTTTCTAGAGGCATTTCATATTGACTGTGTCTCTCTATCTCTTTCCAAGCCATCCCGTTGAAATATTATTTGACTATAACCTTGATAGTGATCTCCCACCCCCCTCCAATAAATGCCTGTGTGCGCCACTGGTTGGAAGAACATAATATAGTTTCTACAAACCCATTATGAAACGGTGGAGCTCGCTAAATACGTTGTTTATCCACAACACATTGCGAACTTCAGGCGTACAACAAGAGCTGAACATTTCCCCGTAAATATTTCCTATCGTTGAGTCCCAGGGGAAGGGGTCGTATTATAATATTGAAGTATTAACATATCCGGTCTATAGCAGACCCGACGTTAGTGACACATTCAACCACAGAGCGCTATAGTCTATACGCGAGTGTGAGAAGATAACTGTAATAGTTGTTACCACCTTATTTGTAAGTCATTTGCTGGTTGTTAACGTCCTCGGGAGAGATTAAACCGAAGTGGAAACTTTAAAACTTGCGAAGTCTCGATTGCATCCGTTGCATTTAAATAGCTGGTAAATTTTCCGAGCATAAAATTTAAAGGAACATCTACTACCATTATCATTTCAACATTTAGCAAGTGTTTATTGCAGTCGATAAACGCAACACTTATATTTAGTAGATTCAGACCCGTACCAGTGGGCATGGGGACAAAGGCGCCATTCTCGTCTTGACTGTACTTGCCAGTGTCGGAGAGTTCATAGATTCGAATCCCTGCTGAGTGGTTTGCTTAGATTGCTTTTTTAATCAATGGTTTCCCATTATGCCCGTAAGAAAATGGTAAGTGCACTTTCTATAAATGTTACCTACCTCATCCTTTTCTCCGGAAGTGTAAAATAGGCGTACTACCCGGACGGGTGGTAATCAAATCAATAAAAGCCAATCTCACGTGTTACGTCTATTATTTGGGTTTCCGGGCTCAATACCAGAATTTTTCTGTGAAGCAGTGGGTCTGGAACGAGGTCAAACTCAGCCTCATGAGGACAAATGAGGAGCTACTATGATGAAAAAGTAGTGGCTCCAGCCTAGAAAACTGAGATTAATGGCCGGAGGGGTTGGTAATCTGCAGAAGACCAACAGATGGCAGCCGTTCTGATGGCCTGGCTTGATTGCGGGATGATGTCATGGAGTTTTCTCATTTTTCAGTAGGTTTAAATATTTTTAATATACTCTCGGTTTCATATAAATCTTGAACCATTTTATTTTGTTAAGTTTGATTCACACATTCGCACAAAATTTAGAGCAGAGTCTACTCGGGTGGCGCAGTAATTCACAAGCTAAGTTGACCCATGATGCTTTGCAACAGCAACTTAACATTTGTTTGTATCAATATATTTAATTTTCCTAGTAATAAACAGAACTTTTTTTATATGATCATCATGAGGGAAGTTTTTTTAAATTTTTGTGCTGTGTAATGAAACAAATCCACATATAACGAGAAAGACATGCATATTTTTTCATTCAACGAGTGGTTTCAAATAATTTCTTAACAGCAGACGCTGCTGTCTGCTTGTATTTCGCTTTGTAGACGCGTGCACACTGATGGAGTCAGCTGTTTTAAAAATTTTGATTGGTCCATCCACGCAGATTTTATGGAGAAGTGCGGACCAAGCTCAGATTATTTCTAATAGTGCAGAGAGACCTACGCAGCGATTGTGATTGGCTTAGAACTCGTCACGTGACCACGTTTTACTATCAAGCCCTGGTTTTTCAGCAAACGTGTTAATCCACAATGATTTATTAATTAATAGCAGCTGAAATAAACATATTTGTTTCCAAAACAATTCAGTTAAGTTATATTCTTGGGAGGAAAAAAAACCCACGCGAACAACAATAGATGCCTGATATTTCATCCTTTTACCTAGACAAAAATAAGTTTCCAAGTTTCTTCTTCATCGTTTTGTTTCCTTGCATTGATAAAAAAAAGCTTCGTAAATCTTTGTTTCATATTTTGTACAAAAAAGAAGTGAAGACAATCATTATCCTGTCTGTTTGGCCGCAGTCTTTCGTAGCCAACCCACAGCTCTTAACCCCATAACCATCCCCTTACGGCCCTTCCACCCCGCTTTTCTTTCCCCGAGGAGCATAAAATGAGTATTGGAAACCGATGGCGTCATACAGTAACACAATTTTAAACAGAAAGACAAGAACGATTTAATTCTACTCGGATAGGAGTTGGTAGCGCTGGATTGGGTGACTACATTGTCAGGAGTTGGTTCGACATTCCCTATTATCCCTTTATATAAAAAAAAAGCGTGTATTTTTACAAGTATTTTTCAACAGTACAGTCTGTTATCATGTTGTGTGGATGTGACCCCCGCAAGCGTATTGAATAATCTCCGATTAAGGTAAACAAAAACCCACTTTTTTGACTGTTACATAGGCTACCAAAATATTTTTCGTATCTTCATACGACAAATCATGTAATCTGCAACTGTAATTCTAGAATGGATCATTTTAATAACTATATAATAATTTGACCGAGCGTAGCAAAGTCTTGTTTTAACTTGATAATTTGACATTTCGTGTCTGTCTAGCTATTTGCTCCGTGATAGCTGTAAAACAAGTTGACTGACTTTAATGAAAATTGGTAGGGACATTCTTTTAACCCAGGCCGAACAGCATATGTAGCCTACTGTACATGGTTTTTAGATGTAGCTATCCGTTTCAAGACTGCGGCCACTCAAAAGGTTTTTCATTTAATAGCTTATTTCAAGTGATTTTAATTTAAAATTTTAAGCAAACGATCTAGTATCTAGGGTGTATTTTTGTAAATTTTATGAGACTGATGGTTTTAACCTCATGAACACCGGATATTCTCTGTGAATAAAATGTAATAGTGAATATACTATTCGTTTGTTTTCTAAATAACTTGACCAACAAAGGGAAAATATTAACATAAAATCCAAAGAGAAATTGTGGGAGACATTTCAACTTTAAATCAAAAGATAAATCATGGGAGATATTTAAACTATAAATCCAAAGAAAAATATATGGTAGATATTTCAACATTAAATCCAAAGAGAAATCATGGGATGTATTTCAACTTGAAATCCAATAATAAATTAAGGAAGAGATTTCAACTTGAGATACAAAGAGGAATCATGGGAGATATTTCAATT
The DNA here is from genome assembly GCA_902151455.1 of Timema bartmani. Classification (NCBI taxonomy): domain Eukaryota; kingdom Metazoa; phylum Arthropoda; class Insecta; order Phasmatodea; family Timematidae; genus Timema; species Timema bartmani. The sequence goes on from CABFWB010006069.1 coordinate 9,414, forward strand.
TGAAATCTTGAAATCCAAAAAGAAATTATGGAAGACATTTCAACGTGAAATCCAAAGAGAAGTCATGGTAGACATTTCAATTTTAACTCCAAAGATAAATCATGGAGGATAATTCAACTTGAAATCCAAAGATAAATCATGGGAAATATTTCAATTTTAAATCCAAAGAGAAATAATGTAAGACATTTATTTCAACGTGAAATCCAAAGAGAAATCATGGGAGATATTTCAACTTGAAATCCAAAAAAAAAAATGTTGAGAGTGTATTAACGATAGTAACATGACATAATGCTGAACATTATTTGAAGGGAGCGAGGTCTACTGTTCACAAAAATAATGGTGTAGTGACTGTAATCGATTCAGCTTCGCTTCGGATCCAAAAATTGAATTTCGCGCACCTTTGCTATTATGATCGCTTTGTCACGAGGAAATTATCCCAACAATTTACCAATTAAAATAATTACGGGAGCGAACTACGTTACTCGAAACACTATAACCGTCACGTGCTTTGTACTTTGACGGGGAAATACAATATCTGATTATTAACTGACAGGTTTCAGCTCCAACATTTAAACAAAGGTCGCGGTAGAGGTAGGCCCTATAACGGTGCAGGATGATGGACTCTTGATGTTAGGAGGATGGAGGAAAGGAGATTAAGATTGTTAAAAACTGCGAGAAGGAAATATATCTAAGTCCCCACGTCGTAAAACACACTCCATTCATTCCGCACGAGATGAGAAGGGACCGATTAAATGGTCAGGGCGGTGTAAGGGAGGTTTCAGGAGGTTCTACACCTCCTACTTCAAGTCTTTTATTTAGTGCGGGTTTCACTACGTACGGGATAGATTGAGAATAAAGTTTGATTTACACGTTCGCCTTAATATTTAGAACAAGATATTCTTGAGTGTCGCAGCAATTAACACGCTAGCAGAAACGTAAGAAGGATACAGGGGGAAAAGGCGGAAAGTCACGTCACACAAATTTTCCAAGAAAACAACTTTTATATATCTAACCCAATAAGGACCCCAGCAAATAATTTTCTTTTTAAATTAATCTATATATTACAGAGATCTGCTTCGGTGGCCACACGGTCTAAAACGTGCCTCTTGCAATATACTAGACTGCCAATGACAGGAAGATCAGGGTTCAAATCCCGGTCAGGTCTGATGAGGGTTATTTTTCCTAAATAGTTTCCCACTCTCCTTCTACGCAAATGCGGGTACACTCCCTCTAAATATAACTTTCTTAATCTCTAAAACTATTAGCGTAATTAGTACATAAGCGTATAACCCAAACGGGTGGTAAGACCCAGTGCTAAGTAAAAAGAAGTAAATGGTAATCTTGAAATGCAATTTAATACTATCCAGGCGTAAGTAGTCGAGTAAGTGTTTATACTCGTCAATGGAATAAGGGAAGTGCTATCAGCAGATAAATAAGAGGACTCGCAGGGTGAACTGGTCATTTACTGAAGTTGGATTCACTCTGAGAGGGCTGTGCGTCAACTGTGCGCTAGTGCTTGGACACCTTAGCTGGGTCAAGTTAAGATGCAGCCCGCTTAGCAAAGTAGTTTCGAACTAACCAAATAGGCGACGTCGCTCATCTCAACTTATGTGAGATGGGACGCAGTTGTGGAAGGAGGGAGGGAGGGAGGATGACGCGGACAGATCATCAAGGAAATGGAGTGAGGGAGGTGAGGGGAGGTTGTGTTTTGATCCACAGCATCCAGGTCCATCCATCACGCAAAGCCAGTCAGCCGGCAATCTCTGGTTCATCTCGTGTCCGCCTGTCTCTCTGTCCCCGCAGCAGGGGGTGGGGGTTTGGAGGACGCCTCCCCCTTTGGCTGTCATGACGCTTCAACCTCCCTCCCCCTTTACCCGGACGCACACCCATACCTTCAAACCTGAAAGAGATCGTCAACACACACAGACAGACATATGTAGGTGTTGATTTCTGAAACAGTTTTTCGACGTGTTTTCGTTTTAGTAATTAACTAATTTAATAATCGGAATGTTTCTGATCCATTCATTTCTCGGAAGTAAAAAATGCCATAAAGATAAGTCCCTTTTTTGTTTCAAATGTTGTTTTTTATTACGATCTTCAGTGGTAGAATGGTCCAACTGAGGCTTAACTCTCGATAGAGGCTGGGCTGCTGATGATGGGGAGATCGGGATTCGAATGCCGTTCGGGTGTACACAGAGTTGTTTTTCCTAAATTGTTTTCCACTCTCACTCGCTAAATTATACCTTGGACATTTCAATCACATTATCGTATCATAGCTTGTGGAACCCATTTCAGTAGCGGACAGTAGACACAAAAACAATGAAAACAGTTAATATAAATATGTGTTCCATTTTATCTTGTTTCCGAGCTACAGCCAAGTTATTCCACTAAACTGTTTGTATAATATACCCGATACCTATCGAATTGTTGATTAGGTATATTCTTTAGGTTATTCCTATTTGTTCTCTTTACTATAGCAGTTGATTCTGTGCTGTGCGCCTTAAGAAATAATTAAGGCCAAAGGTGGCCATTTCGAGCACTTTCTATGATTTTTTTTAGCACCGCGTCTTACTACTCGTTCCGGCTATACGTTAATTCACTTTTTTTTTTATTTATTTGGCACCGCGTCTTACTACCCGTTCGGGTTATACGCTTAAGTACTAATTACACTAATGGATTAGGAATTGGGAAGGTTTAATTTAGAGGAAGTGAACCCGCATTTGCATGGAGGGAGAGTGGAAAACCATTTAGGAAAAACCACCCCCAGTTCACCCAACCGAGATTCGAACCTCGATCTCCCCGTCCTCAATGGTCTGGCTCAACACGACTGGCGCGTTAGCCAACTACGCCACGGAGGCGGGTATTAATTCACTAACTACGCTAATGTTTCTAGAGATTGGGGAAAACCATTTAGGCCAGGCCGAGAATCGAACCTCGATTTCCTTGTCATCGGCAGTCTAGTCTACTGCAAGAGTAGCGCCTTATACCATGAAGTCACCGAAGTGGGTTCCTATAATGTTAGGTATACCCTGATTTTGGTTGGAAGAACAGTAGAGAAAATCAAAACATATTTCTTTGCTGCCAACCTTGGTAATATTTTTTATAGTATTTGTGTTATTTGATAGGCATTGATAATATCTATTTAAAGTAACATCTGCAGATGGCATGACTTTATGTATGGATATATTAACATTGTTTTATTAACTTTAGTAAATAACTTCTACTGTTCTTCCTACCAAAATCATACTATAGCTCCACATTTACTGGAGTATAAACATGACTATAACTCGGAAACAAGGTCATATGGGACACATGTTTATATGAACGGTTTTCTTTGTTTTTGTGTCTCCTGTCCACCACTGAAGTAGCTCCTACATGTTACGATACACCCTGTATATGCGTATGATCCGGAAGTATAGTAACACGCGCTGGTAAATAAATCACTTCGTTACCAGTGTTTATTTATAAGTGACGCTCGTGATTTATGTCTGATTACAAGGCCAACAGAAATCCTTGGGAATAATATTTCATGGTAAATACACCTGGAAACCCCCCTTAAAATGAGTCTCATTTGCATGCAGGACACTTTCCATAATAAATACACAATCAAACCCCCTTAGAATGAGTCTAGTTTGAACGCAGGACACTTTCCATAGTAAATACACAACCAAGCCCCCCCCCCCGCTCCCCCCTTAAAATGATATATTCTTTATTTTAGTCTGAAGTAACTCTTACAAAGAGTTCCCCCTCAAAATAATATTTGTGTGAGGCAGTTGGCTAACTTGCGGCCAATCCTAGTAATTTTGGCCCGGGCTCATTTCCCTGCGGGACCTTATTTCATCTCGGGGAGGTAGATGAGAAATAAACCCCTTGTACCCCTTCACGGGGTCTTAGTTTTTAAGATCGATGTGGTCTAGTCCCGGAAAACACTCCCGGTAGTCGAGAATGTGAGTTTAGAAGGCGGTGGAATGTGATGTTTAGCGGCGGTGGTGAGTGACGGACTTCGGTGGCGGTGTTGTAGATAAACTGAAGGGGGAGGGGGGACTAGATGTGGGCAAACATGACAAGACCATTCTGACTGGATAGAGAGTAGGGAGAGAGTGATATTGTGAAAGCTATGAGGGTAACTGCAGTACTGCTCCCTACTACCGCTTTAGGATATCCAAATATAGTACGAGTTTGGTAGAGTGACCTTTTAGACAATACAAACATATTCTTTATGTGGTCAACAGTGATAACATTGTAATTTGTGATAATATAGAAGGAAAGGTTGAGTGAAAGAGGAGCTTAGGAAGGAGGAGGATTCAAATATTGGACGACTTGAAAGAAAGAAGAACATTCTGGGAGCTCAAGGAGGAGGCAGAGGACAGGGCTCATCGACGATATAAGTTTACTCTTATTATTAGATGTTCTGTCTTACGACAGGTTCGTTCCTTTTGTCAGTAAATTTAGACCGCCAATGCGCCTTGTCCTCTGCCTTCACCTTCAGCTTCAAGAATTTTCTTCTTTCCTTCAAGTCACCCAATATTTGAATCCTCCTTCTTCCTAAGCTCCTCTTTCCTTCAACCTTTCCTTTCATGACGTCGTACAGAAGACAATTTCTCCTAAGGATGTGTCTGATCCAGTTTGCTTTGTATAGAAGAATCACATCCAAAATGGTTCTCTTCCCCACCGATCTTCTTATGACTTTTCATTTGTCATCCTGTCTATCCATAGGATCTTCTCCAGTCTTCACCAGCACCACTGACTAACAAAAGGAATGGACCTGTCGCAAGACAGAACACCTAATAATAATTTAGATTGTATATCAAAGTGACATGACTTAGCAAATGAACACGTAAAAGTAGATCTAGTAACTTTCCTAGCTGTCAGTTAAGGTCCTTCCTTTAAAAATTGGACTGTAATACAATACAAAATGAGAAGGCTGTATTACATGAAAGTGCACTAGCCAGAGAAGTGTGGCGAAACATTTTTGTTTTGGAAAATCTTCCGTGAAAAGTTTTTTTTAAACAAATTTAAATATAACGTATGTAACCGAGATATCCCAAGTTTTTAATTTTTACACTTCAGTTTAATTCCTCCTAAGGGACGTTAACACCAGAAACATGATCAAATCTACGTTGGGGCTGAAAAAAAAACCCAGAGTATATGAGCCTGACGCTTAGTCCACGTATCCACCGATGCAGGCTGCCGATTATAGCTAGCCTTTAGTCCAGAGTGTAACAATGGAAAACGTGAAGGCCTTGAAGAGGAGGTGGGCGATTAAGGTGGAACAGGGGGGAGAAGATAAAGGTCGCTTCCCTATATATAAAAAAAAAGACGTTGAGGGACGGCGCCCTTACAATGGGACGCCGCTGGAATAAGAGATGTGACTTTGGGGATCCCCAGGGACCTCTTAATAGAAGCTTCAAGGTCAGGTACGTCGTGGCGCCATTACGATAAACGTGAGATGGGGGAAGAGGGTGTTTAATGGAACCTCGTTCTGATAAATCGCCAGGGCGCGTCTGTTCGTGCCCTTAGCACGATACTTTATTCTTAAAGCTAAGTATAAACAATGTTTTCTTGCAATTGCCCCTAAACAAATGCCCACAAACAAAATCACTACACAAATGTACTTGTGTTTGCAAGAACTGCAAACATATTTTTTCGGGGCATTTTTATGTTGGCTGCAAAGTGCCCACACTTTGAAACAAGCTGGCCACTGATCGGGAAAACCAGGAAAACAGGAAATTATGCTTGAATTTTGTACATCAGGGAGAAGTGCTTGAAAGTGTCCGTTCATCTGTCAGGGAATTTAAAGGTTAAACCCACTCTAAATATCTTCTAGACAAGTATACAAATCTCCAAAATTCGCTGGGAATGGACCAAATAGCTTCTAGTAGTTTCCAAATTTTATATTTTTCTGGTGGAAGAACACTCCAAATATCTTAGAGAGGTACTTATTAACAATACTTGCTCAAGCACTAAAATTTAGTGGAGTATTCAACACACCTTTTACAACAACAAAAATAATTTGGAATAATTTGTTCAAAGTCTCAAAACCGGAGGTAAAGTTGGGCCCTACTTAAAAAAAATAAGGATAAATATTTATTTTTTTGCTAAGAAAACAGGAAATTATGCTATAATTTTATCTTGATGTTTGAGTGTCCCCCCCTCCCCCATGTAAAATTCCTCACGATTTGGGTATTACCACCGGAGGAACAAAAAGCTTTGTTACCCAAAAAACCACTGAACCCAAGTACCCTTCAAGTCATTTTCATGAAAAAATGAGAGTTACCATTTTGTTTGTAATGTTAAACAGTTACAAAATTTAATCAAAATGAGTCAATTTTGAGAAAATTAATTTTTTTATACATATTTTCGCCCATAAGTAAACTAGTCTTAATTTTAGGGTTGGATGTCAGATTCCCAAAACTCCTCTAGGTAAACTAATGAAAACCCTAGATACCAAGATTTAACCTGATCGGTAGATACAGACAGACAGACAGACAGCATCACGAAAACCACATTTTCTGTTTCAGGGGGTCATGAAACGTTGACATTTATCAAAATCTGTGATTTCTGTGACGGTCACAATACTTCTCTCTCCGGGATGTCTAGAGAAAGTAACAAGTACTCCGTCACCAAGAAGCAGTCTTGACACGACTGGACATGCATTCTGCCCTCCAGGTTATCCACAGTGGCGGGATTGGGGGCAAATATTTGTCAGTGTGGATTAGGATTATATATTTCCCTTAGAGCGGCGATAACTTTGGATAAGGAATATGGAGATGAAAGGTGATTGGTTCTAAATGTAGAGAGATTAACAATTAACCACCCGCTTCGGTCTAACTCAGGAATGTCACAAGGGCCACGTTGAGAATAAAAAATACTGCATTTAGGAGAATACAATATCGTTACCATATAAAATTTAAAAAAAAAACTCAATTTTAAAATCTACATAATGAGAAAACGAAAATTAAAATCATATTGATTTTTAAGACTTATTCGCTACTTTAATTCCAGAAATTTGAAAAAAGAAAATTTGTGCATCGAGAATGTGTGTATCAGGTTTTAGGTCACGTTCTATATTTAATAATGTTAAATGCGAGGTGGAATTACGTAATATCTCGAGTGTTTGTTACTTTTCGAAAGAGAAAAATAACTGTTCACACACTTCATGTGCTGACAAACCATTGCACGTATTTGGTACACAAATATACAACTTTTTGGGAATCGAGATCGAATGTACTGAGTTGTTTTTCCCCTTAATGGTTTCCCCACACTTGCTCCACGCAAATGCGGGTACACTTCCTAAAAATTTAGTCTTCTTCAGCCGTAGCCTTTTAGCGTAACTAGTATACAAGCGTACATTACATCATGGACGGGTAGTTAGACACAGTGCTAAAAAAAAATCACTGAATAGACGAGCAAATACTGTCAGAGTTGTGGTAGCAAGCGTTTCCACACCCCTGAATGTCTTCTTACACGTTCTTTATGACAACTTTGAGAAATAACACGTTTTCAAATGAACGTTTAAAACTTACCTTTTGACAAATTGAGTAAGTTATGACAGTTTCGTGGGAGCACTTAAAATAGCCTCAAGAACCTTTCGTGTATAAAAAACATTCTCTCTCGAGTTTGGAAATATAATTCATATTCCTTCCAGCTGTAGGAATATCCGAGAACGAAGGATGCTGTTATCTCGATATAAATGAGGGATAGAAAAGTTTACTTTTTTTTTCAGGGAGTTTTTTCAACTATTTGAATGCAATCAAGATGTTTTAAAGTTTACACTTCAGTTGTTTTTTATCACCGCGTTTTACTACTTGTTTGGGTAGTTTTTATTTTGTGGACTTTATAAAATAGTATAACTGGAATAGATGTAGGTCGTGAACTGTAAATTAATTAATGAATTACTGGATGTAGTTTGGTTGCGAACTATTGACTAACACAACTTCAGGATGTAGTTCAGTTGCTAGCTACTGAATGACACAACTACAAGATGTAGTTCGGTTGCGAACTACTGAATGACAACTTCAGGATGTTGTTCGGTTGCGAACTACTGAACGACACAACTTCAGGATTTAGTTCACTTGCGAGCTACTGAATGACACAACTTCAGGATGTAGTTCGGTTGCGAGCTACTGAATGACACAACTTCAGGATGTAGTTCGCTTGCGAGCTACTGAATGACACAACTATAGGATTAGTTCGGTTGCGAACTACTGAATGACACAATTACAGGATGTAGTTCGGTTGTGAGCTACTGAATGACACAACTATAGGATGTAGTTCGCTTACGAGCTACTGGACGACACAACTACAGGATGTAGTTCACTTGCGAGCTACTGAATGATACAACTTCAGGATGTAGTTCAGTTGCGAACTACTGAATGAGACATCTACAGGATGTAGTTCGCTTAGGACCTACTGAATGACACAACTACAGGCTGAAATTGTAGTTCATGAACGATTTGCCTGCAAGCTGTTGTTGGTAAAGTAGTGGAATATTAAACTGGAGAAATGAACTGCTCATTCCAGTGAAATGAATCACATTGAACTAGTACCAACAGTGAACAGTTCTACACTCATCTCCATGTTATAGTAACTCATGAGAGAAACATGATTTTTTTGTCACCTTATTTCTGTGACCAAGATTGACCGAAGAATTACGATTGTTTACTGTCACTTCGAACTATATCAGTCTGATAAGATGAACTATTTCCCCAGATCTGTCAGAAAAATAGCTGTTAATTCTCTGACTTTTTCCTGCCGCATTATATTCGTTGATTTTCCAATGCTGCTTTAGTTCTCTAAATGTTCCCTGTCGAATCAAATGCCCTGACTTGTCCGGATTTTCCTTGTCAGTAGCGTACCAGCCCTCCTGGCAATGTCACCCCTGGTGAATCCCCATCCCTCCTGGCAATCTCATCGCTGGTAAATAACCAGCCTTCCTAGCAATATCACCCCTGGTAAATCACCAGCCCTCTTAGCAATTCTGCCCCTGGTAAATCACCAGCCCTCCTAGCAATGTCGCCCCTGGTAAATCACCAGCCCTCCTAGCTATGTCGCCCCTGGTAAATCACCAGCCCTCCTAGCAGTGTCACCCCTAGTAAATCACCAGCCCTCCTAGCAGTGTCACCCCTGGTAAATCACAAGCCCTACTAGCAATATCACCCCTGGTAAATCACCAGCCCTCCTAGCAATGTCACCCCTGGTAAATCACCAACCCTCTTAGCAATTCTGCCCCTGGTAAATCACCAGCCCTCCTAGCAATGTCGCCCCTGGTAAATCACCAGCCTTCCTAGCAATGTCACCACTAGTAAATAACAGGGTCACTACATGACCAGGACTACCTGCGTGGTATTGGCGCCACATCCTTCGGGGATGATGTGATACAGCCCCGGGCGTAGTTAATTACATCAGTGACAGTCATGGCATGAGTACTTGCGACGCTAGTGTCTAGTTGGGGGGTGAGAGTGGTCGGGAAGGGTGTTAATGTTGAACATGATGGTGAAGTACTGACTTCTTTGGTCTACAGCAAACCCCACGTTAATGACACATTCAACCATCGAGCGCTGTAGTCGATACATAAGTATGAGAATGAGAAGAGAACTGGAATCTCTGGTATTGCTTTATTGTGACTCATTTGATTAATTTTTCTGGTGTTAACGTCCTTGAGATAAATTAAACTGAGGTGAATAGCTTTAAAGCTTAGAATATCTAAAGTGCAATCACATTATTTAAATTAAATAAGTTGCTTACAAATCTTTCCACTTCCTTCCCCCCCCACTCAAACAAAAGGGAAGGAAAAATGTCTGTAAAAATCTCCAAACATCTTTAGGATGTAACTTTATGGAGTATGTTTCTAGATACACTTCCTAAAAGGTCACACTGCCTTATTGTCCTACGAGCAACCTACATTTTAGCCCGTTTCACCCTACATAACACCTAACAGGTAGATAATACAGCTCTAACCAAACGTCTTAAAAGCCCGAATCACTCCACGAATAACACCTAACTTATGTAGGAAATACATCTCGAACCAGACGTCAATTTGTGGTGCGGTTTTATGTATTCTACTTTAGAAAACAATGGAATTGGCTCCAATGAAACATATACATCATATTATAAATGATACAACCAAAGTGAAAAAAAAATATTTAAGATCAAAAAACTACTAAACTTAACCTAATTTTGATGTAGTGTGGAGAATGAAGAAAATCATTAATTGTACGTTTTCTGGTTCGTATTCCTGTTAGTCCGTTCAATGCGTTAAAAAAAATGTGAAGTTCGTGTCAATGGTCAAACTTGGCACATGATAATTTATTTTGACTAAATTATATTATCTATGTCTTCAGGAAGACATTTTAGTTTTCATTTTAAAAGTAATAAAAAAAAGCCTGTCTTAGATCATCTTGACGTTAGCCTCAGAAGAAAGTTTTGCGAGGTGGTTGCTAGTTTTACAATGCTAATATTTTAATATAATCCCCCAGTCAGGGTATGAACCCAAACTTTATTGCTTAATTTAACGAGAGGGAATCTTTTTTTGTTAGGTTTTAATTTTAGCATAGAGACTTTTTTTTATTCAGGTGGCCTTGATGGTGTACCTAACACGTAACAATGAGGTGGATTCACGCTTGACTTTCGCTCCAGTTAATGAAGAGAGGCTTAACTCCCGTTGAGACTTGTGGGTTTTTACAGTATAAACCAAGGTAGCTATTATTATTTATTAAGTTTACATGGAAGGGAAACCGAGTTTAACGTCAATATTTTATCAGTTTTTATAGCAAAAACTTTTTTTTAGCAGCGAATACTACTAACCGTTGAGGTTACACGCTTATGTACTAATTACGATTATGGTTTTAAGGATGAGGAAGGATATATTTAGAGGAAGTGTATCTGAATTTGCGTAAATGAAGAGTGAAAAACCAGCCTCAGTACACCCGACTGAGCTTCGAACCTCAATCTCCACGTCATCGGTGGTCTAGTCTACTGCGAGAGTGATGCCTTAAGCCATGCGGCCACCGAAGTAGGTAAGTGAGGTTGATGTTTGAAAATTTTACTAATCTTTGTTCACCAAAGCTCGATTCCCAAAAAGTTGTTAAATTTGTGTACCAAATACGTGCAATGGTTTGTCAGCACATGAAGTGTGTGAACAGTTATTTTTAGTTATAGTTAGTAAGTATACATACATGCTACCGACTAAGCTAAGGTATCCGAAGATATCAATGTCAACAGTTCTTGAATATCTGTCATGAACTTAGTGTGAAATTAATGATAAACTTTTTAAAATTAAGAAAAAATGTTATCGTCAAATTTCGCCATGTTCATGACGGATATTCAACAACTGTTGATATCACCACGTAAAGAAAATTAAACTCTAAGTTTGTACTGGAGTAATATTTTATATATTTTTCTAACAAAATTTCATTATAATAATTGTAAATATGGATCTTAAGACACTAGAATAGTCGAACAGAAATTCCTAAATGCCAGAAAGCAAGTGGGTTTATAACGTTCCTGGGTGGAGCTGTCCGGCAGTAGGAGAACAAACAGGGGAGGAGGAAAATACAAATGACAATACAATTAGTGCTGTCTTAAATTACATAATTTTATCCACAAAGATCCATTCTACGCTCCTATACAAGTTACCTTTCGTTTCTCGAGCATTTATTTAGCTCTTAATTATCAAAACAAATATGTTGATTTTTGTACTTTTCAGAGGGAAAATGAGAACTTTTAAACTATGTTTACAAGTCTATATATGTATAGGGTCATAGAAGATAGTTTTGTGCTCACTCCAGTAAACAACAAACTCATGTATTGTTAAAAGCCAGCCACCTTAACTCATGATTCCTTCTCGGTCGGGTTTTTCCTAAATGGTTTTCCACTCTCCCTCCACGCAAATGCGGGTTCACTTCTTATATATTCAACCTTCCCAATTTCCAACCCATTAACGTAAATAGTACTTAAGCGTATAACCCGAACGGGTAGTAAGACGCGGTGCTAAATTTATTTACAATCTTGTTTCTTTCGTTGGGGGTTTAACGTAGGTTTAAGGTTTCTAGATTAAAATGTATTGCTAAAAAAAAGCTCAACATTTATTTTTTATTCGTGGTATTTAACGTGCACGTTATACACCCAAATATTATATCAGCACACGACTTGAGAACTAATTTAAACGAGTACAACATGCCTAATAATAGACAAGCAGTCTTGGCGCACAAACATATAATTACTACCCTCACTGTTGATCTCATGGTTTAAGGCGTTGGTCTCGTAATATACTGGATTTCCTGTGGTGGGGAGATCAAGGTTTGAATCTCAGCCGTGGGTACTGAGAGTGTTTTTTCCCCTGAATGATTTCCGAGGCCAAGTATTGATACGCGAGAGAAAACAAAATGTATCTCCCTGGAAGATTACCTGAATACCCGGAGTTACCTTTGTTTCTCGTAGCCACTGTTATATTTCTTCATTCATATGAATATTTCAGAGTTTAATTTCGTAAAAAAAAAACACACACAGGGTTATTAAAACGCAAGAGAGTAGGGCTATTTTATTTTTTCTGCAACTTTCTACACTCTCTCTTGGCTTAATGATTTTTGTTGTTTTTTTTTTATATAAAAAAGATGTTAGCATGTGGGTAACGGATGGTGGTAGTTATAAAACAGGGGAGGGGGTGAAATGGTTCTGGCGGGAATGTAATAATGGGGCACACTTTTATGAAAGTGGGGTTGGATTCACATGCCCTTTATTTAAGGGAGACTATAGGCGTTTATTTTACATACCCGTATTTTACTACTCTATATTTTTTTTTTATAAAGATACCTCCTTTTTTGGCTGGTTTGTGATCTAAGGACTAAGGTGGGAGTGTAGGAAACACGAGTTAAGGTCAGAACTTTTGCAGTTTTTATATCAAAGCTTTTTTTGGTCTAAATAAATAAAATATGCCTCATATATATAGGACCACGTCTGACTAACCATTCGGGTTATACGCTTATGTACTAATTACGCTAGTGGTTGTAGGAAATAGGAAGGTTATATTTATAGGAAGTGTACCCACATTTGCGTGGGGGGAGAGGGGAAAACTATTTAAGAACAAACACCCTCAGTACACCTAACCGAGATTCGAACCTTGATCTCCTTGTCATCGGCAATACAGTCTATATCAAGAGTGACGCCTTAGAGCATTTGGCCACCAATGCGGGTAATGCTAATATAAATTATTCACTCACTGATCCGAACGGAAGCGGTTACAAACTGTCACTGCCAGGGCTAAAGGGGGAGGGGGTTGCAAGCCAGTGCTTGTGGGTCATTAGGGATGACCTCACGCACTCAGTAATCGAACCCTGCAGATAATTGATTGGTTAAAATAACAGCCTGTGATGGGACCCAGGACTTCTGGTTCGAGGCCTGTGGCGAGCAGACCTGGGAATAGTTCAGTCGAACCTGTGACGGTGCTGAAAGAAACTTTTACAAAATAGAAACGTATTTTTTTTTGCTTTCAACAATAATGACATTTTTCTATTTTATTCATAGGTATTGATAATATCTATCAGATCACATGACTTGATGTATGAATAGTATCTTTTCTAGCTGTCAGAAAAGGCTCTTTATAAGAAGATTTGATTGTAGCTTGAGGTTTGTCTATTTTCCCCAAAAGATGGCAGCTGTACGTTGGCCATCATCTGGGGCTGGATCGTGAATATTACTTGTACAAGTTTGGAAGAAGACATGGCTAAATCCACTTTTATACAGAAACAGTGACAGTTTAATATGGCTTTATTAATCTGGAAGTTCATTATAGTTTTAAAAAAAGTGAAATAGCACAGGAAGGAGAATACATACAGATTAAAAGGAAACGGGATAAAGAGATGGAGAAATTAAGGCGAACACATGGATGGAGAAATGAGGCAGAACACACGGATGGAGAAACGAAGCAGAACACACGGATGGAGAAATTAAGCAGAACACACGGGTGGATAAATGAAGCAAAACACACGGATGGAGAAATTAAGCAGAACACACGGATGGAAAAATTAAGCAGAACACACGGATGGAGAAATTAAGCAGAACACATGGATTGAGAAACTAAGCAGAACACACGGATGGAGAAATGAGACAGAACACACAGATGGAGAAATGAAGCAGAACACACGGATGGAGAAATTAAGCAGAACACACGGGTGGATAAATGAAGCAAAACACACGGATGGATAAATTAAGCAGAACACACGGATGGAAAAATTAAGCAGAACACACGGATGGAGAAATTAAGCAGAACACACGGATGGAGAAATTAAGCAGAACGCATGGATGGAGAAATTAAGCAGAACGCATGGATGGAGAAACTAAGCAGAACACATGGAAGAAGAAATAAAGCAGAACACATGGAAGAAGAAATGAAGCAGAACACACGGATGGAGAAATGAAGCAGAACACACGGATGGAGAAATGAAGCAGAACACATGGAAGAAGAAATGAAGCAGAACACATGGATGGAGAAATGAAGCAGAACACATGGAAAATGAAATTAAGCAGAGCTAGTAAAAACACATCTGGGCCATTGGTAACTAAATGGCGGTGTGATGGTCCACTATAGCTCTGAGCCTACAACTTCACAGGAGCGGTGCAAGCGCTGCCTTTTATTCAGCTCCTAAGTCGCTCTAAGGCAAGATCTAAGGTCCATTAACGGAAAAATCGGTTAAGCGTCTTCCCTTTGTGATTCCTGAATTTCTAAACCTCGATACGATGGACTTGATAAGTTCACGTTTTTCTAACTTTTTAGAATTGTAGAGTAACTTAGAATGTTGGGAAGGGGTGGGTAGTACAGTAGACAGTGTTTCTTTAGACATAATTAGGACTATTTGGATTCGAGATCCGTTTCCGTAGCATCAGGGAGAGTATGTGAAGGGTGGAAATGTCAAAATTCTAAGTGCCATTTAAAAAAAATCCATGTGCCATGCGCCATAGTTCACGTTTTTTCCAAGAGGCAATAGGCTTTGGAAGTAGTTCATATTAATGTCAATAGAATACGCTAGTTACATATGCCCCTGTCTTTGTCTGCCAGCTGTTCCAAGTGCCAGTGCACTTATAACATATGGTGGCCCAAAAAGCACTTGGAACTTAGGTTAAGTATATTATGGTACTTAGAACGTTCTAACTATTATATTATATTATATTATGTTATTATGGTCATATAATTAATTAAATATCTTGAGCTAAGCAAGAGCTGTATTATATAGGCTAGTGTAGTAAACAGTTTTTTTTTTATATGAAACTTTTAAACCGAGAACTTTTTTTTTTTTTTT
>CABFWB010006069.1:24878-37228 GCA_902151455.1 Timema bartmani
TTTTTTTTTTTTTTTTGTGTGTTTTCTGTAAAGTTTTATTTTTGGCCCTTAGAACATATGACATTTATAATTTTCAATTACAGTCCAATTCGTATACCTTATCTGACAGAGAAGTTTCTGTATCTACTTTTACGTATTCATACGTCAAGTTGTGTGATATTCAGCTGTCACTTTTGATATATATTATCAATACCTATAAAATAACAATAATAATATTGTAAAGTGTTATCAATGTTGACCTCAAAAACTATGTTTGTATTTTCAAAAAAGGTCTTTTCTATGAAACTGACGTTATTTCTCTTACCATTTCCGGGGTCAGACATTTTATAAATCCTTGGTATGAGCCGGGTTAGGTTGTGGCCATTTAAATGGGACATACTATGTCCTATATGTATTTATTTTATATCTGTATTACTGAATGTTATCAATAAACAAGCTCTAGTAAAGGACGTTACCGCTTTGTAAATAGAACAGCGAGTACAGTCAGAGCCAAAATAACTCCATGGCTTGAGCCCACGATAGAGCTATACAGACCGAGCGGCCGCTGCCGTTAGAAATGATAGTGCCAACATTTTCAGAGAGAGGGTGTCATGCGGTCAGCACAACAAACCTTCCATCTATTGATCTCTGTTTTCTAGATCAGAGCCGCTATTTATTTATTTAAGTAGCTCCTCATTTGTCCTCACGGGGCTGAGTTTGAGCCCGTTCCAGAGCCACTGCTTCACAGCTATATTTTAAAAGCACTGGGGATCTGACCCGGGACCTTTGGATATGTGGACAGGAACTCTGACCACTAGACCACAGAGGCTGTCTTGAGCCAAAAGCCGAGACAAAAAATCGGAGTGAGTAAGAAATACTTGTCACTGGCCCTGATGTGATTTTACACTGACAATTTATAAGCCAGGGATTCCCAAACTTCTAAAACCAAAGGAGACCTTCCACCAGAAAAAAAACACGTGCTAGAGCAATTAGGTACGCACCCGCCTCGGTGGCGTAGTTGGCTAACGCGCTAGTCGTGTTGAGCTCAACCGTCGAGGACGGGGAGATCGAGGTTCGAATCTCGGTCGGGTGAACTGGGGGTAGTTTTTCCTAAATGGCTTTCCACTCTCCCTCCACGCAAATGTGGGTTCACTTCATTTATATTCAACCTTCCCAATTCCTAATCCATTAGCGTAATTAGTACGTAATTAGTAGTTAAGTACCCAAACGGGTAGTAAGACGTGGTGCTAAATATTATTATTATTATTATAAATTAGGTACGCAATTAGTCGGGAACATTAGTCTAATTTTGAGGACTGCACCCTAAAATCCGGTACAAAACCAGTCGGGGACAATATTCTAATTTCAGGGACTGCCCCCTAAAACTGGGCACAAGATCCTTTGGGGACTAAAGTCCTATTTTGGGGGAAAATGGTCCATCTTAGTCTAAAATATCATGACAGTAACTTGACTCGATTGTTTCGATAGTGGGGACCACCATGCTAACCATGCGCCCATGTGCCCTTTGTGCCGTTGTTGTCTCGTGCACATGGGGAGCGAATCCTTCTTGTATAGAGATATTATCTAACCCCTCCCTAGCCCCCACGATCAGCCCACCGGACAAACTCATATTTGCATGCGAGTTCCGTGACTCGATTCTAAGAGAAGTTCAGGAACTAGTCGTGATCAAACACACGGGCAATAAGAACGTGTAGGGGTGGGTGGGCCAGGGGTGGACCGAAAGGTTCCGAGCGGCGCGGGACCACAAATCTGATGGCCAGCGGGGAAAGTATCAATCGCTATCGGGCCACATGGCTTAAAACACAATGACTCATGTCGATTTCTGGAACAACTACTCTATTCAAAGCTATCTCTATTTAAAACTCTCTTTCACCCTTTACCTACAACCACCTTTTGTCATGTTAATAAGAGGGTGAAATAAAACTATGAAGCTTCTTATCTCAAGATAAAGAGGAACGCTAGTTGCTAGTTCTCAACTATCTTTAAATGTTACGTTGTGAGCCTATCAAAAAATACTGTATTAGGTGGAGGAAGGCTAAATCTAGAGCTCTTTTTCCACCAAGACAAGTCTCATAGATCCGCCAATATGTTTAAAAAGTCGTTGAAAATGTTAATAAAACACAAATTATAGGGTTGTTAAGGAAAAAGTGTCAGTCCACCCCTGTCTACAAGGATATCTCCCAGTCCACCATAGGTTGAGGGTGGAAGGGTGCGGGGGGAAGCGTGATACAGCCGAGAGAGAATAATGGGGTTTTGATGCCTCCGGGGGTCGACACAAGGATAGATGATGAACGGGGCGAGATATGAGGTAGTGGTTACGATACCGAGCCGATACCATTGTCTCACCGCCACGCACCAATTAGACCTACTAGACCAGGCATGTCAAACTTGTGGGCCGTGGGCCACATCTGGCCTGATGCATGATCCTGTGTGGGCTGTGGAGACGATGAGCCAACATACAATGCGGTCCTAATCTTCCTTTACAGACGTCATAGAGATACAACAGTTGGAATTGTTAGTAATTATTTGTGGAAATATTACAAGTGAGGTTGGTGTTTGAAAGTCTTACTACTATTTACTCGCTGGAGTCCAATTCCCCCAAGATTTATTAAATTTGTGTACCAAATACGTGCAATGTTTGTCAGCACACGAAGTGTGTGGACAGTTATTTACTATGAAAAGGAACATACATCCGAGATAGCACGTTTCTAAGAAAATTATTTGTCTTCAATTATAAAGAAAGTGAATAAAATCCTAAAACATATAAACTTGATGTACAAATATATTTTTTTTTTTAATTTCTGGAAAAAAAAGTCTTGAAAAATATAGATAATCTTAATTTTGATTTTGTAATTAGATGGGTTTTAAAATTTAGTTTATTTCACACGGAGACAATTAATTAAAATTAGTTGAAAACTTACACCCGGACACGATAATCTACCTTTGGCCTAGCGTGCCAATGCTCTTACCAGTGAACCATTCATGACTATGAGGTCATTCATTCTTCACTCATAGTTTAAGGCAGAGACTGTGATGGACGTGTGGGAATAGTCAGCTCCATGTAAGTGACCACTAGTATCGCGAGCTATTATATAGGCTTACCACATACATCTACGACTCAGGGGGGCAGTTATATTTGGCATTTTTTTAAATGCGGCCTCCTCAATATTTTCAATTTTTTGGTTTAGCACAACGTCGTTCAGATTATACACTTAATTACTAACTAAGCTGATGCTTTAAGAGATTAGGAAAGCTATATGCATAGGAAGTGTACCCGCATTTGCGTAGAGGGAGAATGAAAAAACATCTAGGATAAAAACACTCTCAGTACACCAGACCGAGATTTGAACCTTGATCTTCCCGTCATCAGGCAGTCTAGCCTGGTGCGAGAGTAGCGCGTTAGACCGCGTGGACACCGAGGTGGGTGACAGATATTCAAGTACCAGTTGTATCACCATGTGTAGAAAATGTATCACTAACGTATCTGTCGGAGCAATATGTTTTATTTATTTTGACAGAAACATATATTTTTTACTACAAAAACTTAATTGAACTCTTCCGTCCCCACCTTAATTAAATAAGTTACCTTTAATAATAAATAATAGTACGATGCACCGCACAGAATTTCCATCGCTTTTATCTTAAAATATGCAATTTATTAAAAACTCGTAAGATTTGTGAAACGAAATAATAGGTCTATACATTGTTGTAGAAACATTTAATCAAAGATCATAAGTTTAATAATATAAACTGTTACTTACTTACTCTATGACATTTGGGACTAGGAACACTGTTACAGAAAAATTGGGAAAAGAGAAACATCTTTGTCACACAAAGAGCATAAGAATCAAATTCATTTTCAAAGACCTGAATTAAAAAGTATACATATTTGCTTATAGCTCAGAAATTATTGGTTTGATAAAAATATATTTCAAGTAAAAGATTTTAATCTTTAATAGTAGGTTACTATAATTTTGCAACAATAAAGTATTTCGTATCTTAAATAATTGCGAAGAAATTAGCAAAATTGGACCATTTCCCCCATATAAAGTACCCTCAAAATCATTTTCATAAGAACATAAGAATCACCATCTTGTTTATAATTATAAACAGTGTCTAGATATAAACTTTAATCAAAACCGTTAGAGCGAATTTTGAGAAAATCTATTCTTTCTCTTTTTTGCCCTTCAGTAAACTACCCTTAGTTTTAGGGTTAGAGATCCTAATTCCTAAAACACCTCGGAGGGACCATATGAAAACCCCAGATACAAAGCTGTAGCCCAATCTATAAAATCACTTTTTGGTTCCAGGGGGTCATGAAACATCGACATTTATCAAAATTTTGAGTTTGATTTTTTGGACGATCATAATACTTTCTCTCCGAGGTGTCAAGAAAAAGTAAAAAATTAACTTTCTTCTTGTCAAAATCTTGTCTTTTAACTTACCTGCTCTGCTATAGGCCTACTTCTTCGCTAATAAAGTGTCGCTACAAACTTTCGAGTGAAACCTTCCTTCCCCCTCCCCCTTATTCCCATCCCCAAAGGCGTGCGGTTGTTAACAAAAGTTTCACGTCAACCTAAATTGGAATTGTCACTTTCCGTTCGTAAAAAAAACCCCCTCAAATTACATAAATAGTAAATGTGTAAATTCACGATGAGTACCCCTCAAAGGGACGCCTCTACCCCTCCACCTCTCCTCCTTATTTGCATTGAAATTATTTCGAATTCTCTCTTACGTCAGTTTATCATCTGTCGCCAGGTTTCGTGGGGAGTATTAACATTTTTTACAAAAAAAAATATCGACAAACCCGCTTCGGTGGCCGCATGGTCTAACGTGCTACTCTCCCAATAGACTAGACTGTCGATGACGGGGAGATCAAGGTTTGAATCCCGGTCCTGTGTACAGAGGATAAAGTTTTCCTAAATGGTTTTACACAGTCCCTTCACTAAAATGCGGGTACACTTATTCTAAATACAATCTTCTTCTTCCTTAAACCATTAACGTAATTAGTACATATACTTATAATCCGAACGGTTAGTAGGACGCGATGCTGGTATATATGTATGTATACAGGATGGGGCAGAAACAATCAGACGATCTATGCTGAGGAAAGTGATGGACAACCTGCTGAGGTTTGTCTGACGTCCGATGGAGCTCACCTCAGTGATGCCAGGATCACGATCAACCTAGCGTTAACTTAACGTAACTTAACTTAACGTAACGTTAACTTAAAGTTAACTTAACGTATGTGTGATCATGATTCACGTAACTTATCGTAACAACTCGAGCCAAACATCTTCATTCTCGAGTATGATCTGTGATTTGTACTAGTTTTACAGTGATGATCTGTGAATGTTTAAAGTTTTCAATTGATATAATAAATATCTATTACAAAATTTTTTTTTATAAATTTAGTTTTCCTATTTTAGTGAATTATTTTGTTTCAATGTCTGATCACTAGAACTTACGCTAAAGAGTAAATATTAGTCATAAAACCAACAAATAAGTTACTAAATAGCTTTGTTGGCGACACTCGCATAATGATTGGTTGGCTAGATCACGTGATACCCTTCAAGTAACGTAAAGTAAAGTAAAAGACCTCCCAGAACATCTCTTACGTTAAGTTAACTGCAATTCAACGTTAAGTTAAGTGCATCGTGATCGCTTCCATTTAAACACACAAGGAGGTTCTTTACGTTAAGTTACGTTAAGTTACGTTAAGTTACGTTAAGTTAAGTTTAAGTTGATCGTGATCCCGGCATGACATTATCTTCAAAAAGTGAAAAGCTGAAGTATGTAGTTTGCTTTTATTGAGCTAGTGAATATTTACTTTTCAATTAGAGTGCTAATTTTCAAGTTACTAATCGTCTAATTGTTTTGACCTCACCCTGTATTTGCGAATAACCCGATCGAGAAGGATGTGATGAAAAAAAACTAAAGTTTGCTTATAAACATAATAACTTTTTATAATAAGTTTTTATGACAAAAAAAGGGGGGGGGCGGTTGTTGAAATCCTGCCAATCTTATTGGCTCTCGCGCTATTCTTTGGCACTGGAGCTGGTGTACGTTTCAAGATTATGATATTAATAACAGTATTTTTGTCTAAATAATACCATGGACTGGGATTATGGGCGTGTAGAGAGTACTTTTAACTTCTAAACCACCATGAAAAATTATGACCCGTTTGATGTTTTCTTCCTTTCAAGAGCAGGACTTCCTTTCAATGAAGGTCGTTTGTTTTAATACGATAAAGGATTCTGACCAACCATCTTCTTTTAATGCCAGCCTAGGAAATAATTTATTTTAATGTGATGTAGTAAGGCTACCTTTTTTCATATAGGGCTTATATTTAAAAAAAAATATCTTCCAAAAGACTGATTTATATAACAAGTTCTTTTTTTATTCTTCTCCTTGACTGTAAAATGGGTGGGTTCCAAAAATACTTTTTTTTTCACTTTCTTTCACTGCGTCATAATTCAGAGATATCCTTTTTTTTAAAAGTAATATGATTTGTGGTAAGGAGCAGTATATATATATATATATAATTGTCAAGGAACGAATGAGATGACTTAAATTGCGTGGTATTAAGACTCCTGGCAAGAAGTTAATGATTTGTGTGACGAATGTAAAAAAAGAAATACGAAAATAAAGATGAAAAGCTACAAGGAGATGAAGGGAAATTCAAGCGAGCGGAAAATAGGATTTCAAATTCTTATTCTGACATGGCTCTTTAAAATAAGACGTCGGTACACTCAAAGGAAAATGTATGTACACTTTCGTTACAATAAAGTTTTACTTGTGATAAATACGTTCGCCGAAAAACAAGTGCAGGACAAAAACGGGGTCTAGTGATGAGCTCTAAGCCACTCAGTTAACGACGTTGCCTGCTTGGTGTTTTCGAAGCTATTTTGCGAAGCGGGCTGCATATTAACTCGAAGCATCTAAGCAGTCTAAAGCCTTGTTTTCACGGCGATAGTAAATTGTGATAGTTGCTATAACGATAGAAACTACAACGATACTCTCATCGTCTAACACGTTAACTATCACTCTCTCGCTGTCATGAATAGCACTATCGCAAGATTAAACTCGCCAGACTTTGGCGATAGTGATAGTAGAGCTATCGTGGGAGTTTCTTCAATCATCACCTTAACTATCACAATGAAAACGTTTAACAACTCACTCTCATGAAAGTGGAGACCATTTTGTGTTTTTGTTTTGAAGAAGCTATGATATTTTGTGGCTGTATGTAGTTCATTGGTTTCTCTGTTTATTTTGTTTGTCTGTCTTTTTCGTTGTGTGCATAATGTACAGTCACTTGCGATATGTCTGCATTCGACACGATGACCTTCCTATTGCAAGTTCGTTGAGTAAGCTATTTGATGCACCAAGTGTACCTCTCGTTGCTAACCATTTTCTAATCCACATTCGTTTCTTTTTACGTCGTCTACTAATCTTATTTTCCATTAGTTGTCGTAAAAACTCAGCAACGGCTTGCAAAACTGTTGCCATTTTGTAGTCAACTAACTATATAACTATAACAGGATTTTGTTAATTACCGTGGAAACAGCTAACTAACGTGATAGCTGCTATCGTACACTTTTGAGAGAGTTACTATCGTGATGGTCCTATCATCGTGGAAACCAGTTTTAAGCACTATCACACCAATGTACGAAATAGGAAGAGAGGGAAGAAAATTAGCAGTTCACTCGGTGAGGCCTCTAGTTTATCTTCATATATCACTTCCCCTCTTCCTCTGACGAGTTTACATAATCACTATATTATTTGTGTCTTGAAAACATTGAATTGCTTTTTAAAATTACCTTTTCCTTGTTTCCTAGTCTTGATAGACATTTGCTTCCACGGACTTTTTAGAATTTAAATCATGGCGAGAGGATTCCTACAGGCTATTTCTGTGACTAAGCCAAACAACCTGAGCTGTAGATGATTAAAAAAAATACGTTTACAAAGAAAAATTACGTCAGATAAAAATAATAATTTTGTGACGATGTAAGACTATTTTTAGAATTATTTAATAATTTATGGTTTTTGTTTCAACGCTATGTCTTTAAAACTCGCTGAATAAAACGTAAATCCATCAGCATGGGAAATCTTTACTTGACCTACCGTGACGTCACAAGTAAGCAACGTTCTTAATTACAAGATTCCAGACTCATCGGCTGGAGCTGTTCTGCTAAAGTCCAGACTCATCTCTACTTCGCCCGCTCTGCCTGAGATCTTCGGCACGGGAGAACCAATCAACTCTCAGAACCAAACATCTCAAATCAGTGCGCATGCGCTGTAGCGCTAGAAACAAGCTGACAGCTTCGTTAGTTATTGTGAGGAGGTTTGAAATAACCCGTTAATGTAAAGTGTGTTTAGTGATGTATTGGATTGTGCCAACACACAACGTTATAGTTTGAAAACATCGATTGGGAGAATGATCTAAATTATATGTTTATCGACTAGAAAATAAAATTTGTTTATAATCAGCTGCTTTAAGAATGCATTGCAATGCATGATGGGTCAACATACAGCGTGTGAATTGCTGCTTTCTATTTTTGGTGAACATGTGGATTGAGCTTTATTCTCACGTTCGCCTAAAATAGAGAACATAATCTTCTTTAGTGGCGTAGAAATTCACACGATGGCAGCAACTTAAGGATGCTTTGCACAAGCGCTTTCTAGTTAACGAGTTGCTATAAATCATTTCACAACAATGGACAAAGCTGCCTGTTAGTATTTCGCTTTGCAGGCGCATGCGCAATGAGTGAGTCGGTTTTTCTTCCCTCCACTGTCAAAGCAAGAGGCTTATTGTGTTTGTCTCTTTTATTTGATCCAGGTCTTCCTCCTGTATTTTATTACTTAGATGATAGTAAGTAACTTAAGGTGGGGGTGGAAGGTAGTATGAGTTAAGGGGCCCGCCTCGGTTAGCGAAAAATTGCCGTGCAGACGTTCAGCTCTAACGCAATATTTAATTATACAATGCGTTATTTCAAAATACTGTTCACGCCAAAATAAACTTGAAATATCCCTACGGGGTTCTTTTCCCTTAACAGCCCTATAGTTTGAGTTTTATTAATAGAAATAAATGGTGAAAATATGACATTAGCTCATTTTAAACGAATTCTTAAGCATATTTTGCGGAGCTATGAGACTGGGCTTGATAAAAAATAAAGGGCTCTAGATTTTGATAGTGATTGATACTGTTTTGCTGACCGAGGCGGCCACCTTGAGGTGGTATAGTAGGGATTGGAAGTAAAGGGCAGTATTTTTTTTGCAGTGTTTATAGCAAAAATATTTTTGGACAGTTTAAATTAAATATTTTCTTCAGTAGATACGTTTAGTTTAGTTTTCTGCACACAGTAATATCAACAAGTCTTAAGTATCTGCTGTCAGAGCCGGGATTTTGATGATGACCTGTCGCCTTTTGTTTGCTACCTCACAGACAATGCTCATGTATACATACATTCTGTTTATGTTTCCCTGGCTATGGAAACGTTTCTTAAAGGTCGTTATTTTGTAATTTTGGATATTTGATCATTTTTTATTGGTTTGTGTAATTTATTAGTCATTTTTAGGCGTTTATAATGAATAATTATGTTTAAAAAAATACTATCAATATTTTAAAAATTCACAAATACTCAACCATACATGTTTAATCACACAGTTGACTGAATGAAGAAATAATGTAAGCCATGAACTTTGTATCCTCTTTGCTTGTTTGGTTGTGAAATACACATTCCTGGTGAGACTGCAACTAGGCTGGAGAGGGTTGCATTGGGAGGGGGTAGCTATTACTTCTGAACCAGTTATTTGTAAATATTATATTATATACAGCATAATTAAGAGTTTAGTCGTTAAAACCTTTTAATTGCTAAAGTGTTTTTTAGTTTACATTTGTGCGTGTTTGATTTAGTCGTGTGCATTCATTAAACTTTTTTTTTCACATTTTTAGGTAATTTTTTCTAAATTTTATATAATTTCATAGAATTATTAGTTTAAAAAAAAATTTTTTTGGTCATTAATGTCCAAGCCCTGGTCATCATTTGATGAGAAATTCTTTAAATGAAGAGCAAAAGTTCTCATCAAATTCTACAATTCCCGTGAGTTATAACAGATATTCAAAAATAGTTTTTAATGTTATGTGAATAATTAAACTAAATGTATATGTTTGAGAAATATGTTATTATTTTAAAACATTTTTTGCTATAAAAACTGTAAAAGTACCTAACTTTCATTCGCTTGCACCCCCGCCTGAGCTTGTACTTGAGCGCTACTGTGACAAAAACACTTGAAGCCTTAATTTGTTTCCACCCCGTTTTTAGGGGGTTGTTCCCCTTCAGCCCACTTACGTCAGCACGAGCATAAAGGGTGAAGGTGAATGAGAATGTCAACAAAACAAGGACAGTGGACGCTGCCCTCCTCCTCATGGGAAGTAATACCAACTCCTGGACAGAAAGTTTCTCAAATCATTCCAAGGTGTCACTTGCCGTGTACAAGCCACTCAACTGTCGGGTGGGTTCCCCGGGGAAATTACGAGAGGGGTGGGTACAGTCTCTTCCATGGAACACTGAACATTGAGGAGGGTACAGTCTCTTCCATGGAACACTAGACATCGAGGAAGGTACAGTCTCTTCCATGGAGCACTGAACATCGAGGAGGGTACAGCCTCTTCCATGGAACACTGGACATCAAGGAGGGTACAGTCTCTTCCATGGAGCACTCAACATCGAGGAGGGTACAGTCTCTTCCATAGAACACTGGACATCGAGGAGGGTACAGTCTCTTCCATGGAGCACTGAACATTGAAGAGGGTACAGTCTCTTCCATGGAACACTGGACATCGAGGAGGGTACAGTCTCTTCCATAAAGCACTGGACATTGAGGAGGGTACTGTTTCTTCCATGGAGCACTGTATATTGAGAAGGGTACAGTCTCTTCCATAGAACATTGGACATAGAGGAGGGTATAGTCTCTTCCATAGAACATTGGACATAGAGGAGGGTACAGTCTCTTCCATAGAACATTGGACATAGAGGAGGGTATAGTCTCTTCCATAGAACAATGGACACTTTCGATATGTCGCTGCCGGGTGTTTACTATGAGAGATTAGAGATGATAGAGTTAGAATTTATAGGAAGTACACCCAAATTAACAAGGAAGGAGAATGGAAAGTGAATTAATAATTAAAAAAACCGCGGCCGAGTTTTGAATTCTGGACCTCTTTGTCACTAGATAACCAGACAATATTTGACTGACGCCTTTTCCGCTTACTTACCGGTTCGGTTAAGACCACACAAACTTTTTTTTCTTTTTTTTTTCCAAACACAGCAAAGTAAACCCCAGGTCTTTTCCACTATACAAATCTTGTTCAAGATTTCCGGGCCGAGCATCCACCGTACAGACAGGAAACGGTAGATACTTCTTTAATTTTCTCTGTAAAAGTGTCGGACTACCCAGATGGAACGAATGTAATCTAGATATCCTCAAGTTTCAAAGTTCCCGTTTCAATTTACTATCTCCTAAGGGCGATACTAGCAGACATATTAGGCGTGTTTTCGCGGTTGACCTGGTATCGATGTTTACGACCACAGCTTTTTTGTGGTTGACCTGGTATCAATTTTTACGACCACAGCGTTTTCGTGGGTGACCTGGTATCGATGTTTACAACCACAACGTTTTAGTGGTTGACCTGGTATCGATGTTTACGACCACAACGTTTTCGTGGTTGACCTGGTATCGATGTTTACGACCACAGCGTTTTCGTGGTTGACCTGGTATCGATGTTTACGACCACAGCGTTTTCGCGGTTGACCTGGTATCGATGTTTACGACCACAGCGTTTTCGTGGTTGAACTAGTTTTGATATTAACAAAATATTTATGACAAAGAAGACACCAAAGCTTGGTTTGGTAACGCTTTCCTTGACCAAACTAAACATTATATTTACGACCAATTAGCCGAGAATTTGTGCGTCTATTTCAAAACAGCAACACTTCTTAAGTTAGATCTAACCGAGTATTACTTCGTAGTCAATGAACTTTAAGTTTTTTATAGCAAAATGAACAGCAATTACTAGCTATAAATACATGGATGTAAGTAGGTACTTAAAAACCGTTTAGCTATGGATAAAATAAAGAGAGTATTATATTATGATCTAGGCCTATTTAATATTACATATGTACTTTGTTTTCTTAAGGTTATTTTTGGGAACCCTTCATTCACCTCTGACAAGACGTGTATTAATTACAACTTGTGAATGTAAGGAAGGCCAGGCCTCCACCGTGGTTCGGATTCCACGTTAAACTGTAGGTCCTCCATTTCATCTCACCATCACCCTACCATTACAC